>PITA01000310.1:0-87147 GCA_004023965.1 Spilogale gracilis
AAAAAAAAAAAAAAGCCTTAAATAAGGTATGTGTGTAGGAACACCTTACCTACAGAGGAACAAAGATAGAAATTGTATTTTATAATTTCTCAGAAACCATACAGCAGGGGGAATGAAGTGATTTATTTAGAGTTGAGAGAAAACCAATCCACCAAGCTAGAATTCTGCACCTTGCAAAATTATCTTCCAAACTGAAGGAGAAACAAAGACTCTTAGACAAACAAAATTGAAGAAATCTCTTGCCAAAAGATCCTCTTTGTAAGAAATGTTAAAAGAAGTTCTTTAGAGAGAAGGGAAATTGTATAGGTGAGAAACTTGGATCTACATAATAAAAACAATGTATCAAAAAGGACTAAATAAAAATAAAATAAAAACATTTTGTCTTATTCTTATGTTACCCAATAGATAATAACTTGTCTGAAATCATGCATAAAATATATATGTTATGTATGTATCATATATGTATGCTTGTACATAAGGAAATGAATTACAGCAATGATACAAAGGATGGTAGGGAGAAAATAGAATTATTTTGACTTTATAACTTATTAACACTACTTGAGAAGTGGTATATAAAAGTGCACTTGGGTTGGCTGTAAATGTATACTGTTAACTCTAGGACAAATGCTAAAAAAGTAGGGAAAAAAGACGTATAAAAAGAAGTATGATAAGAAAAGAAAAAAATAAGAATTATATAAAATGCTCAGCTAAAATCAAGGCAGCAAAAGAGTGGGAGAAAAAAAAGAAACAGAGGACAAAGGCAACATATAGATGGCAGTAACAAATTGGTAAATGTGATATCCAAATATATCAAAATCACTTTGAATGTCAGGAACCTAAATCTACCAACTGAAAGGTAGTGATTGTCAGAGATCTAGAAACAAGATCCAACTATATGTGGTGTATAAGAAAACCATTTTTTTTATAAAGATTTTATTTATTTGACAGAAAGAAATACAGCTGGAGAGGGAACACAAGCAGGGGGAGTGAGACAGGGAGAAGCAGCCCCCTCTGCCCAGCTTGGAGCCCAATGGTAGGCTCAATCCTAGGATGCCAGGATCATGACCTGAGCTGAAGGCAGATGTTTAATGACTGAGCCACCCAGGTGCCCAAAGAAAACCATTTTAAAATATAAAAACACACATAGATTTGAAATAAATGGATTAAAATTAAAAGCTCCTACATGGCAAAGAAAATAATCGACAAAACTAAAAGACCACCTACTGAATGGGAGAAAATATTTGTAAATGTCAATTCTGATTAAGGGTTAGTATTCAAAATGTATAAAGACCTTATACAACTGAGTACCCAAGAGACAAAAATAATCCGATTTAAAAATGGGCAAAATACATGAATGGATATTTTTCCAAAGGAAAATCCAGATGGCCAACAGACACATGAAAAGATGCTCAACATCATTAATTATCAGAGAAATGCAAATCAAAACCACAATGAGATACCACCCCACACCTGTCAGAATGGCTGAAATGAAAAACGCAGGCACAGGTGTTGGCAAGGATATGGAGGAAAAGGAAACCTTGTGCACTATTGGTGAGAATGCAAACTGGTGCAGCCACTGTGGAAAACAGTGTGGAAGTTCCTCAAAAAATTAATAATAGAAATATGGTGTGTCCAATAATTGAAAACACCAATTCAAAAAGATATCGCAAAAATACAATGAGGTATCATGTCACACCTGTCAGCGTCATTAAAATGAACAACACAGGAAACAACAGATGTTGTTAAGGGTGTAGAAAAAAGAGAACCCTCACACTGCTGGTAGGAATGCAACTGCTGCAACTGCTCTGGAAAACAGTATGAAGATTCTTCAAAAAGGTGAAAATAGAAATACTCTACAACCCAGAAATTGCACTACTGTGTATTTACCCAAAGTTTGCACTAAAGGATATAAAAATATATTATTTTTACCCAAAGGATATAAAAATACTAATTCAAAGTGATACATGTACCTCAGTAGCATTATAACAGCATTATCAACAATAATGTAAATGATAGAAAGAGCCCAAATGTCCATCAACTTATGAGTGGATACAGAAGAAGGTGTGTGTGTGTATAATATTATATATAATATATTATATATTACATGTTAACAACATATATTATATGTTAATATAATATATTATATATAATGAAATATTATTCAACCATAAAATAGATGAAATATTGTCATTTGCAACAATGTGGATGGAGCTAGAGAGTATTATGCTAAATGAAATAAGTCAGTCAGAGAAATACCATATGATTTCACTCCTATGTGAAATTTAAGAAACAAGACAAATGAACATGGTGGGGGAAAAAGAGAAAGACAAAACATAAAAATGATCTTTAACTATAGAGAACAAACTGAGGGTTGCTAGGAGGTAGGCAGGGTGATGAGTTAAATGGATGATGGGTATTAAGGAGGGCATTTGTTATGATGAGCACTGGGTATTGTATGTAAGTGATGAATCACTAAATTCTACATCTGGAACTAATATTACACTGTATGTTAACTATCTGGAATTTAAATAAAAACGTGAAACTACAAAGAAAAGATATATGCATCACTATGTTTACTGTGGTATTATTTCTAATAGCCAAATTATGAAAACAACCCAAGTGTCCACCAATAGATGAAATTATAAAGTAAACGTGGTATATATACATGATGGAATACTATTCAGCCTTAAAAAGAATGAAATCTTGCCATTTGAAACAACATGGATGAATCTAGACTGTAAACTGCTAAATGATTTAAGTCATTAAGTGAAGGACAAATACTATATGATTCCACTTATATGTGGACTTTAAGAAACGAAACAAATGAACAAAGAGCTACAGAGACAAAAAAAAAAAAAGGAGAGACAGAGAGAGAGAAAGAAAAAAAAATAGAACAAAACAAACACACAGAAACCCAAAAAACAAAACCAGACAAATAAACAAAAACTCAGACTCTTAACTAGAGAGAACAAACTGGTGGTTACCAGGGGAAAGGTGAGTAGGGAGATGAATAAAATTGGTGAAGGGAATTAAGCGTACATTTATTGTGATGAGCACTGAACAATGTATACAATTGTTGAATTACTGTATTGCATACCTGAAATTAATACAATGCTGTACATTAAAAATACAGGAATTAAAATAAAAAAATAAAAATAAAAAAAGTTTTTATCAATGTAATATTTAAATAGTACTGAATAGATTCTCATGAAAAATAACAATTTCCTGTCTCACCCATCCTTTCACCTGCCTGGGGCAATATCAATGATATTAAGTAATATACTTATTGCTTTTCTTCGATTTATTACATTCAGACAAGTTTCATTAAAAAAAAATTAAATGGAGAAAAATATACCGTGTTAACACTAATCTAAAGAAGGCAGGGATAGCTTTATTAATTTCAGGCAGAAGAGACTTAAAATCAAGGAAAGCTGTCAGGATAAAAAGGCCATGATGTGATGGAGGGGTCAATTCTCCAAGAAGACATAATAATCCTTAACATGAATGCACCTAAAAGTAGAACATCACACTCTGTGAAGCAAAAAACAGAGAGGATACAAGGAAGAATATGAATCCACTATCATAGCTGGAGACCTCAATACCTCACTATAAGAAATAGATCCAACATGCAAATATTCAGTAAGGACACAGTTGACCTCAACAACAGCATTAACCAACTGGATGTAATTGACATCTATAGACTACTTCATCCAAAACAGCAGAATAAACAAACTTTTTAAACTCTCAGGGAACATTCAACATTCAACTGATAGATCAATCCTGGTCCATAAAACACACCATAACTAATTTAAAAACACAGAAGTTATACAATGTCTGTTCTCAGACCACAATGGGATTATACAAACAAACCAACAAAAGAAAGATAACTGGGAAAAAACACTCAACTACGTGGAGATTGACAACATACTTTTTTTAAAATAATAATTTATTTTATTTTATTTTTTCAGTGTTCCAAGATTCAGTGTTTATGCCCCACACCCAGTGTTTCAGGCAATCACTGCCCTCAATATCCACCACTGGACTCACCCATTCCCCCACCCACCTCCCTTCCGAAACCCTCAGTTCATTTCTCAGAGTCCAAAGTCTCTCATACTTCGCCTCCCTCTCTGATTTACCCCAGTTCACATTTCCTTTCCTTCTCCCACTGTCCTCCATGTTACTCTTTATGCTCTACAAGTAAGTGAAACCAGATGATACTTGATTTTCTCTGTGGTTTATTTCACTCAGCATAATCTCCTCAGATCCCATCCATGTTGCTACAAAAGTTAACAACATACACATGGATCAAAGAATAAATTTCAAGACAAAATAAAAAAAAATGTTTTGAACTAAATGAAAATGAAAATACAGCTATCAAAATGTGTGGGATGTTGTTAAAGCAGTGCTTAGGGTTTTTTTTCCTCCAGATTTACTCAGGTATAATAGATACATAACATTGCATAAGTTTAAGGTGTACAATTTAATGATTCGATACATGTGTATATTGCAAAATGATTACCAAACTAAGGTTAGTTAACACTTTCATTCTCTCATGTAATTTTATTCTATAGTGAAAACATTTAAGGTTAACTTTTTCAACAACTTCCAAGTACATAATACAGAAATGTTCTGCACCTTGTTTCTAGAAGTTTGGCTTTTATTAGATACCAGATACATATAAGTGATATCAAATAGAATTTTTCTTTTTCTTATTTCATTTAGCACAATGCCCTCAAACTCCATTTATGCTGCCACAGATGACAAAAAATATAACATTCCCTTTATCTGATCATCCACCGAAATCCATTTTTGTTGTTTCCATGTTTTGTTTTCTGAATAACACTGCAATAAACATTAAGATGAAGATATCTCTTCAAGAGAGTGACTTCATTTCCTTTGGTTACATACCCAGAAGTGGGATTGCTGAATCATATGGTAGATGGCTTGATTGATATTTTTTATTTATTTTTTTTGAGGACCCATTATACTCTTTTCCATAGTAGCTGTAATGATTTCTATTTCCATTAATAGTGCACAAGCATTCTCTTTTCTCCACAGCCTTGCCAACACTTGTTTTCTCATTTCTTTTTGATAACGGTCATTCTAACAGATGTGAGGTGATATCTCATTGTGTTTTTTTTAACTTTAAATTTATTTTATGTTTTCAGTGTTCCAAGATTCATTGCCCATGCCCCACACCCAGTGCTCCATTCAAGAGGTGCCCTCAGTGCCCACCACCAGGCTCTCCCATCCCCCCACCTCCTCCCTCCAAGTCCCTCAGTTTGTTTCAGTGTCTGAAGTCTCTCATGTTTTGTTTCTTTCCCTGAATTACCCTACTTCCCATTTACTTTCCTTCTCCTACTGTCTTCTATATTACCCCTTATGCACCACAAGTAAGTGAAACCATGTGATACTTGACTTTTTCTACTTGGCTTATTTCACTCAGCATAATCTCCTCCAGTCCAGTCCATGTTGCTACAAAAGTTGGATATTCATCCTTTCTGACGGAGGCATAGTATTCCACTGTATATATATGTACCACATCCTCTTTATCCATTCATTTGTTGAAGGGAACCTTGGCTCTTTCCACAGTTTGGCAATTGTGGCCATTACTGCTATGAATATTGGGGTACATATGGCCCTTCTTTTCACTACATCTGTATTTTTGGGGTAAATGCCCAGTAGTGCAATTGCAGGGTCATAGGGTAGTTCTATTTTTAATTTTTTAAGGATTTGCATTCCATCATGCTTAGCAGTGTTCAGCACCTTTTTATGTACTCATTGGTCATTTGTATGTCTTCAGAATATTATTTAAATCCTCTGCCCATTTAAAAATCAGATTATTAATATTTTTTGCTATTGACTTAGGCATTCCTTATATATTTTTAATATTAACCATTTATAAATGATTTGCAAATATTTTCTCCCATTGTTTAGATTGTCATTCATTATGTGTCATTCATTATGTGTGTGTGTGTGTGTGTGTGTGTGTGTGTGTGTGTGTGTGTGTGTGTGTTTGTATTTTGGCTTTGTTTGTTTGTTGTTTTTGTTGTTGTTTTACTGTGCAGAGCGTTAAAATTTGATAGTGTCTTGATATAGTTCCCTTTAATGTTTTTTTTTTCCTTCTGTTTTTGCTATCATATCCAAACACACCCTGGCTAAGATAATGTCAAGGAGCTTTTTCTCTATTTTCTTTTAGTAGTATCATGGTTTCATGGCTTATTTAAGGTTGTCTTTCTTTTTTTAATCAATTTTGAGTTAATTTTTGTGAGTGATATAAGCTAGGGGTCTAATTTCATTCTTTAGCATGTGAATATCCAGTTTTCCCAACATCATTTCTTTTTTATTAAGATTTTATTTATTTATTTGACAGAGAGAAACACACCTAGAGCGGGAACATAAGTAGGGGAGTGAGAGAGGGAGAAGCAGGTCTCCCACTGAGCAGGGAGCCCAATCCAGGACTCGAACCCAGGACCCCAGGATCATGACCTGAGCCGAAGGCAGACATTTAATGACTAAGCCACCCAGATGCCCCCGCCAACACAATTTCTTAAAGAAACCATCCTTTCTCCATTGAATATGCCTGGCTCTCTTATCAAATATTATTTGACTATACATATACATAGATGTTTTGCGGGGCTCTTTTTTTCTGATTTTTTTTCTCCATTCTATGAATGTGGTATATCAGTTTTATTGATGTGCATATGTTGACCCATCCTTGGGTCATAGGGATAAATCCTACTTGATCATGTTGTATTATCTTTTAATGTGCTGCTGATTTTGATTGACTAGTATTTTGTTTGGAATTTGTGTGTGTGGGTGTGTGTGTGTATGTGTGTGCGTGTGTGTGTGTATGTGTGTATTTATTAGAGATATAACCTATAGTTTTCTTATTGTGCATTTATTTTTCTTTAGTTTCTGGGTAATATTTCCTCATAAAATGAGATGGAGATTATTCTGGGGGGATAGTCATACCACTGGATGCATATATGAGTGAAGAAGAAATATCTGAAATCAATAACCTAAGTTTCTACCTCAGGAAACTAGGTCTCCAGAACTTACTCATCGTATAACTAGAAGTTTGCAACATTTGACAAAAAGAACAAACTAAATCTAAACTAAGCAGAAGAAAATAAATAATAATAAAAACATAAGGCAGCAATCAAAGAAATTGAAAACAGGAGGGGCATCTGGGTGGCTCAGTTGGTTAAACATCCTACTCTCGAATTTGGCTCAGGTCATGATCTCAGGGTCATGAGATTGAGCCCTGTATTGGCTCTGTGCTGAGCACTGTATGGAACCTACTTAGGATTTTCTCTGGCTTTCTCCCTCTTCCCCTTCTCTTAAATAAATAAATAAATCTTTAAAAAATTAAAACAGGAAATAGAGAAAAGCAAAGAAACTAAAAGCTTTTTTAAAAAAGATTTTATTTATGTATTTGACAGAGAGAAACACAGAAAGGGAACACAAGCAGGGGGAGTGAGAGAGGGAGAAGCAGATTTCCTGCTGAGCAAGGCGCCCAGTGCAGGGCTTTATCCTGTGACTCTAGAATCATGACCTGAGTTGAAGGCAATGCCCAATGACTGAGCCACCCAGGCACCCCTAAAAGCTGGTTCTTTGAAAAGATGAATAAAATCCATAAGCTCCCATCCAGGTATAGGGAAAAGAGAAAGAGAGAAACAGAGAGAAAAATGAGAGTGTGCGAGTGAGAAAGGGAGAAGAAAGAATACAAATTAATACCATCAGAAATGAAAGTGATATCTACAAATCCCATGGATATTAAAATGATAGTAAAGTAATTCTATGAACAATTGATCCGCCAAATTGAAAGTTACAATCTGCCAAGATTCACACAAGAACAAATAGGCAATATAAATAGGTATAGATCTAAAATATTGAATCAATAATTTTAAATGTTTCAAAACAGAAAGCACAAGGCCCAGATATATTCACTGCTGAATTATACCAGACTTTTAAGGAAGAAACTATATCAGTTTTATACAGTCTTTCAGAGCTTAAAGCAGGACCCTTAACTCATTCTAGAGGCCAGCATTACCCTAGTACCAAAACCAGACAAAGATATTACAAGAAAAGAGAGCAACAAATAAGTATTTCTCATGGATAAATGTAAAAATCTTCAACAAAATCTTTGCAAATAAGATCCAACAATGTATAAAAAGAGTTATACATGATAACAAGTAGGATTTATTCCAGATATGCAAGACTAATACAATAATTGAAAATGAATGGTATTTATCATACAGATGAGCTAAAGAAGAAAATGATCATACCAATAAATGCAGAAAAAATTCTTGACAAAACCCAACACCCATTTATGACTAAACAAACAAATAAACAAACAAACAAAACTCTCAGCAAACTAGTAATAGAGAATAACTTCTTCAAATTAGAATTATCTACCAAAAAAAAAAAAAAATCTACCACTAACATCAGACTTAATGGTGAGAAACTTGAAGATTTCCCACTAAGATCAAGAACAAGGCAGGATGACTCCTTTTATCACTACTTTTAAATGGCATACTGGAATTCCTAATGTAATAAACACAGAAAAGGAAATAAAAGATATATAGATTGGGTAGGAAAAAAAAAAGCTGTCTTTGTTCAAAGATGACATGATCTTCCGTGATGAAAATCTGAAAGAATCTAAAAAAATGTGGAATAAGCTGTTTTAACAAAGTTGCAGGATATGTGGACTATAAAAGCCAAGCACTTTCCTACATAACTTTAATGAGCAAATGGAGTTTGAAATTAAACCAGAAAATAACTTATTAACAACCCAAAGCTGGAATACTTAGGAAAGCTACAAAACTCCAATAATTATATCAAAGAAGAACTAAAAAAATGAAGAGGAGATATTCATGGATAGAAACACTTAATATTATCAATATTCCATTCTTCACAATGTGATCCATAGGTTCAATGTAATACCAATTAAAATTCCAGCAGGTTATTTTGTAAATCTTGACAAAATAATTCAAAATTTATATGAAGAGGTAAAGGACCCAGAGTAGACAACACAATAATTGAAGAAGATCAGGACTGACAATCTGATGCCAAGACTTATTATAAAGCTTAAGTAATTAAGACAGTGTGTATTAGTAAAGGAAAGACAAGTAGATAGATGCACGAGACTAGAATGTTCAGGAAGAGACCCATCTGAATACACACAGATGATCTTTGATAAAGGAACAAAGATAGTACAATGGAAAAAAAGATTTATTTTTTCAACAAACAGTGCTGAGACAACTTAACACTCACATAAAAAAAAATATAGGGTCACCTGGGTGGCTCAGCTGGTTAAGCGACTGCCTTCGGCTCAGGTCATGATCCCAGAGACCTGGGATCAAGTCCCATATCGGGCTCCCTGCTCGGCGGGAAGCCTGCTTCTCCCTCTCTCACTCCCCCTGCTTGTGTTCCCTCTCTGGCTCTGTGTTCTCTCTGTCAAATAAATAAAATCTTTAAAAAATATATGAATCCAGACATGTAGACCTTCCAAGATTCACTAAAATTAAGCAAAAAATGAATTATGGACTATAAATGTAAATGTAAAATGTAAAACAATGAAACTCTTGAAGATAGCATAGGAGAAAATCCAAATGACTTTGGGTATGGCAATAGCCTTTTCTTGCAACCCCAAATCCATGATCCATGAAAGAAATAAAGAAGCTGAATTTCATTAAAATTAAAAACTTCAGTTCCAGGCGCCTGGGTGGCTCAGTCATTAAGCGTCTGCCTTTGGCTCTGGTCATGATCCCATGGTTCTGGAATAGAGCCCTACATCGGGCTTCCTCCTCGGCAGGAAGACTCCTTCTCCCTCTCTCACTCCCCTTATTTGTGTTCCCTCTCCAGCTGTGTTTCTCTCTGTCAAATAAATAAATAAAATCTTAAACAAAACAAAACAAAACAAAACACTTCAGTTCTGCAAAAAGACAATATCAAGGGAATGAGAAGGCAAGCTATAGACTGGGAGAAAAGAATTGCAAGAAACCATCTCAAAAAGAACTGTTATCTAAAATATACAAGGAATCCTTGAAATTTAACAATAATAGAATAAACAACCTGATTAAAAAATGGGCCAAGTGGGGCGCTTGGGTGGCTCAGTTGGTTAAGCGACTGCCTTCGGTTCAGGTCATGATCCCGGAGAGCCGGGATCGAGTCCCACATCGGGCTCCCTGCTCGGCGGGAAGCCTGCTTCTCCCTCTCTCACTCCCCCTGCTTGTGTTCCCTCTCTGGTTGTATTTCTCTCTGGCAAATAAATAAAATCTTAAAAAAAAAAAAAAAGGGCCAAGTACTTTAACAGCCACCTCACCAAAGAAGATACACATATGGCAAATAAGCATATGAAAAAATGATAAATATTGTATGTCATCAGAGAAAAGTAAAATAAAACAAGATACCACTACACTCCTATTTGGAAGGCCAAAATCCAGAACCCTGACAACAGCAAATATTTGCAGGGATATGAAGCAACAGGAACTTATTCACTATTGGAGGGAATGCTGAATGTTGCAGTCACACTGGAAACCAGTTTGACATTTCCTTACAGATTTAAACATACTCTTACCCTATAGTCTAGCAATTATGCTCATTGTCATCTATTCAAATGAGCTGAAAACTTATGTCCACAAAAACCCTGTGCACAAATGTTTATAGCAGCTTTATTAACAATTGCCAAAACTTGAAAGCAACAAAGAACCTTCTGTAGGTAAATGGATAAATACCCTGTGGTACATCCCAGACAACAGAACATTACTTGGTGCTCAAAAGAAATGAGCTATCAAACCATAACAAGGCAAGAAGAAATCTTAAATACATAATATTAAGTAAAAGGAGCAAATTTGAAAAGGTTGCATACTATATGAATCCACCTACCTGACATTCTGGAAGAACTATGGAGACAGAAAAAAAGATTATTGGTTGCCAGGGATTGGGAGGGGAAAAAATAGGCAGAGCACAGAGGATTTTTACAATAATAAAACTATTATAGAAGACACTCCTGTAGGATACCAGTTATTATGCAATTGTCAGTATCTGTGAAGTGTAGAAGAGCAAGGGTGAATTCTAAGGTAAATCATGGATTCTGAATGATAATGGTAGGTAAGTGTAGGTCCATGGATTGTAACAAATGTACTATTCTTGTACAGGATATTGAAAGTAGGGGAGGCTGCCCAGCTGTGGTAACAGGACGAACATGGCCACTCTCTGTACTATCAGCTCAATTTTACTGTGAACCTAAAACTTCTCTAAAAATAGTCTTAAGAAAATAACAGCATAAGTGTATGTACCTATTGTACTTTAAACTCTAATATATAAATACTTCAACTCTCCATTGATACTATAAGTAAGGATATATTTTGAACTGAATAGAATCAAAGAAACTAGGTTAAACAAGTCAATCACTTAACAGGTATCAGTAACAAAATATTTTTTACGTTCCTAATTTATCAGTAATTTATTTTGTTCTATCAAGTAAATATAAATTTTGCCTTTTATCCATTTCATTTCTCAATGTCATATTAACTCTGTCATCATTACGAGTCTTATACTGATCTCAAGCAGCTGTTTGTTAAGTAATTTAAAATCTAAATAAAAGTAAAAATTCCCCTTGATATGTACTGTAATGAGTACAGGAAGTAAATATAACCCTCTGGGATAATGAAATGTTTCAGTATGACTAACATGAGATTTAATAATCATGGACTGTGTTAGCATTTAATCAAAATCAAATTTTATTAAGAACTTATTAGTAAAAATTTAATTAAACTGAGATAAATGTTCATTTATGGGTCAAAAACAGGTGCTGATAAATTTAAACTCCCTAAGGTCAGAGATGAGAACTTCGTACGTCCAAGACTGTCCCTTACGTCAACTAATGATGTTGACAGTAGACTGGGAGATTTCTGAAGTTTGACAAGAGATTGTTCACAGTTGAGGGTGCATTATTCTTTGTTCTGTATCATATTTTTTCCTCACTTCTTTGAATATTTCTCTGAGATTTCTCTGTTATTTACAAAAGAAAATTTTGCATATTCCAGAATGTACTCAATATTTTTTCTGTGAAATTATTCTTAGGGCTCAGAATTTCTGGAATTCCTTTGAATTTCTGATTGTTTAAATATATTTAAGTAGTATTTATCAGGAATCACTCTGTCTCTGTTGAAACTAGAAGGAAAAGAGAGGAGAGACTGCTGAATTATAGTTCAAACTTGATTCTTATTAGATGAGGAACTTAAAATGAGATTTGATCTCCATGATTCTCAGTCTGCATCTATCCCATCTACACTGGTAGAAATATTTTGGGGATTAGATGAAGCAGCAGATGTGAAAGACTGAGACATGAGATCCATACTATGTGCCCACTATTAGTAAGTTTCCCTTCCTTCTTTTCCTCCATTCTATGTTTCCTAAGAAATGTCTATGTACAATGGAGTAAAATGCAATATAATAGGGAGTTCAACTTCTATCGAAAGTAAAAGAGCAAGAAATAAGTTTAAACAATAGAATATATGTATTTGTTTCACTTAAACATATGAACTGCCATTTTAATTGGGCTTTCATTAATAGGAGGCATCTTATGTAAAATTTGTTTCAGAAATGAGATATATCTATAAACAAAATGCATTTTAAAAAAATCTATCATTTTTAAGATATTTAGATAACACTGCATCTCCCAAACCTGTTTTTTTCCACTTAAATTAAAAATCTCTAGAGAGCTCATTATGCCACCATGCCTTAGGTCCTTCTCAACTTCACCTACTACACTGAACAAATGTAAGAAATTGTTTATATCTATGTCATATACATCTATGTATGTGTTATATCTATGATGAGAACATTCTAAAAGTATTAAAACATTAACAAAAGTCTTCCTATCTCTTTTCAGTTTACTAAGCACTTTTCTAATTGAAAGATAAATAAGTATAGTATGAAAACTATAGAGCAAATAGCCACTCTACAAAACAAGAGAAGACACATACTCTGATTTTCTTTTTTTTTTTTAAAGATTTTATTTATTTATGTGACAGAGAAAGAGAGCACAAGTAGGCAGTGTAGTAGGCAGAGGGAGAGAGAGAAGCAGGCTCCCTGCAAAGCAGGGAGTCGAATGCAGGGCTTAATGTGGAGCTTGATCCCAAGACCCTGGGATCATGACTGAGCAGAAGGCAGACATTTAACTGATTCAGCCACCCAAGTACCCCCATACTCTTTCTCTATCTAGTCAGTTACAAAGTTGTAGGTAGAAATTGTAACTGAAACCTGGATTATGTTCCCTTTTGATTTTAAATTACCTTTATCCTTAAGAGATATTCTGATAAATGGACACTTTAGAATTTTAATTTACAACTAATAGTTAAATATAAGATTGTGGGTAGTCATAGTTTTCAGACACAATAGTAAGGCAGAAATGTCTTTATCTCAGTTAAATGAAGGTTCCTACCACAAACTTTTTAAAATCTTCAACTGATCTGGGGCGCCTGGGTGGCTCAGTTGGTTGAGTGGCTGCCTTCGGCTCAGGTCATGATCCTGGAGACCCCAAATCGAGCACCACATCAGGCTTTCTGCTCAGCAGGAAGCCTGCTTCTCCCTCTCTCAGTCCCTCTGCTTGTGTTCCCTCTCTAGCTGTGTTTCTCTCTGTCAAATAAATAAATAAAATCTTTTAAAAAAAAATCTTCAAATGATCTGTCATATTTTGAGATTTAACACTATAGCCCAAATTCAATTCCTGTAATCAAAAACTAAGAAAATTTAGGAGAAAGTTTTAAGTGAATTATTCTGGTGATAGTCTTTGCAGCTCATCTCAATTTTAAATATTTGAATAATTTCTATGACTGAAGAAGAGCGATCAGTGCAAATGATATAAATAACCATTAAGGGAACATATTTGATTGACAGCTATTCTCCAAAATGTTCAAAGTAAAAGGCAGTTATTAGCAACAAAATTATTGAATATAATAACTTGAAGTGTGTAATATAGTCTAAAATCAATGCATTTCAACACAAGAAAGAATGATTTTTATAAAACTTGTCATTTAAATTGTCATGAGGTGAAAATAAAAAATAAATGAGGCTAAAATCATATTTGATTTATATTTATATAAATTGGATGATGAGTAAAAGTACACAAGGGAAGACACTTGAACCATTTTTTTCTCAATACATTTTTTATGGTATAACTGAGTTTTGGGAATCTAACTCCATTTTTTATTCCACAAGACGTATTAAGCCTCAAATCAGTGTATATATAATGACAGAACAAGGAAAGAACATAAAAAATAAAAAATTACTGCATTTCTAATATTTTCGTTTGTTTCTTTCCTTGTTTTGCTCTGTGCATGTGTGTGCATGTGAACACGTGTGCATGCATGTGTGTTTTCCTTTTGGCAAGAATTTAGTTTAGTAAACCATAATTACTGTCACAATATCATGAAAGGTATCAGAGGAATGATAGAGAGTTATTGAAGGACTACAGAATAACCTAACTGATTAGCCAGAAGACCCAACCAGTTCTTATTTCATTCCTTTAATAAATAGCTCTTTCTAAAACACATATTACAAACCAGTTCTTAGACTGGACACTGTTTAAGTAACTGAGGATACTATAAAAATCTGGCTCTGAGGAAATGACTATATAGTTTTGGGAAAGAAAGTTTTATAATTCATCTTGGTGGATAGCTGATCAATCCAACTTTAGAAGAATCCAACATTAGAAGAAATTTTTATTTTAATAAACAAGAAGTCTTAAGATAAGTATCCTCCATATGCTTTAACCATATTTAGATAAAACAGGGCCAATACTTTAAAAGATATAAACAGATTGTGAGGTAGACAACAAGAAAGGACATCTCCATATACCTTTATCTTTATCTGAATCTGAAGGTCATCACTAATAATAATTAATGTATCGTAAAGCTCAACATATTCTGAAAGGCCCACCAACTTTGTGGTATATTCTAGTATTACATGCTTCATACAGAAGAAAAAGAACATGCTGTTTTAGAATATACACATACTTAATTTCATATGAACACATATCATGAACATTTGTATGGCAGTTCAAGAACCCCTGGATTATCAATGCAACTTTAATGTAACCCATCTGTTACAAAATGTTTGTAGCACTGACTGGAACTTCAGTGTTTGAACATATTTTTCAAGCACAGTCAATTTAACCTCTAAAAGAGGTAAATTCATGGCTGCTAACATTTTGTTGGTAATTTACAAGTAATGCAATATTTAACAGTTCTGAAGAAAGTCTGCAGCAAATTTACAAATCCCAAAACAGCATTAGCAGGTAAGGCTGCGAGTCATTTAACCTAAATTGATACTGGTTGTTTTCAAGGGTAACCGACAGTTATTTAAGTTAAATTACAATAAACATTTAGACCTCTGACCAAGAAAGAAAGAAAGAGGGGTGCCTGGGTGGCTCAGTTGGTTAAACGACTGCCTTGGGCTGAGGTCATGATCCCGGAGACCGGGGATCAAGCCCCACATCAGGCTCCCTGCTCCGCGGGAAGCCTGCTTCTCCCTCTCTCACTCCCCCTGCTTGTGTTCCTTTTCTCGCCGTGTTTCTCTGTCAAATAAATAAATAAAATCTTAAAAAAAAAGAAAGAAATAAAGAAAAAAAGAGAAAAAAAGAAAGACACAAAAGAAAGAAAAACAACAAAAACCCAATGTTACTTTACCCATTATTGCCAACCTTGCCTTACCAAAATGTAGGAACATTTTTGATTAATTATTATTTGTTCCATGAATAAAGTATTCTATTTCTGAGCCTTTCTGTTATATCTATCTATCTATCTATCTATCTATCTATCTATCTATCATCTACCTATCTATCATCTATCTATCCATCATCTATCTCTCTATCTATATCTATCTATCTACCTATCATCGATCTATCATCATCTATCCATCCATCTTATTTATACTACTAGGTCTCCTTACTTTATATATAGATTCATCTCTCTTACTATTTTCTAGAGTTTACTCTGGTATTTTTTTACTTTAATACATATATGAGTAAAATTGATGAGCAATCTAACTTATTGACCAAATATGTGCTCACATTCAACCGTCAATCTTCCAGTTTAATTCACTTTCTCTTTAAAACTAGTTTTGTTTTCTTTTTTTAAAAGATTTATTTATTTGTTTATTTGGGAGAGAGAGAGAGAGAGAGAGGGAGAGAGAGAGACACCAAGCATGAACAGGGGGAGGGGCAAAGGGAGAGGGAGAAGCAGGCCCCCTGTTCAGCAGGAAGCCTGATGTGGAGTTCGATCCCAGGACCCTGGGGTCATGACCTGAGCCAAAGGCAGCCATTTAACCAACTGAGCCAACCAGGCATCCATAGACCAGTTTTCATAAGACTGATTGACTACAGTTAATCTTCCACAGAAAAATGTTCAGTTCAGGAACCAAGCATAGTATAGTTCATTCATTTTACAAGTGAGGCATCTAAGTCCAGAAAGGATAATGCCTTGTTAAAGTATCAGTACTTACTCAATCTCTGAGTATGTATCTGTTCAAGTTTAGTTTTAATTTGTCTCTCCCCCTACTCCCGTTAACCCATTAATTTCACCAAAGTCCAACTGAATGTTGCCCCACTTCTACTCTAGTAAAACAGATAAGGTCATGTGGTTGTTAGACAAATTTTACTCAAGCCTATTTCTCTTCCTTCTATGCATATACCAAATTTCATTTCCTAGCCTCCCTTCAAGTGAGGTACAGCCAAGTGACTGAGACTGGTCAATGTGATGTGGTGTGCCACTTTCAGTTTGGCTCATTAGAATCTCCTAGCAGTGATCCTCATTCTTTCTCCATTCACTGACTGAATGGAGAGAACCTATAACATCTAATATAGATCAGGGATCTAAGCTGGAAGAAACCTGGGTCTCTGAATTACAACATGAAACACAGCCCATCTAAAGCTGGAAAAACTTTCACTGAAACATATATTAATGAAAATGCTGTCTTTATTCAAAAATAATGAATATTCTAATGGATAATAGGTGACAGAAATGTGAAATTGTATTTAATATATAGTCGGATTTTTATAATTATTTTTTATGCTTTGGGCAAACAAATCAGTGACAAATTCTGTCACTGTTTTATTGTACAAGTTTTTACTTAATATTTGCATTCATTACTATTTAGAAAAGTTTCTTTTTAAAAATTTCAAGTGAGGAGCCTGGGTGGTTCAGTCAATTAAGCCACAGCCTTCAGCTCACGTCATGATCCTGGAGTCCCAGGATGGAGTCCCACATTGGGCTCCTAGCTCTATGGGGAGTCTGCTTCTCCCTCTGACCTTCTCCTCCCTCATGTTCTTCCTCACTCTCTCTCTTTCAAATAAATTAATAAAATCTTTTTAAAAAAGAATTTATTTATAGATGTAAAATAAATTTTTAAGGATGTGATTACAAAATATACGTGACCTTTCTTATTTATAACTAAGAAGAATGAAAAATATTTAATTTGTTTTTTATTCACAATTAGATAGCAGTCAAACTATCCTAGAGGTAGCAAATATTTGAAAAGCAATTATGATCATTCATCTCATCAAGAAGGTCTAAAGGCTCTTCCTTAAAAAATATTTGATTTTGTTGAAAGACAAAGGTCCTATCTTATAGTAATACAAGGGTATCATTTGGTTGAAGATATCCAAGATGATAGTAATTCATGTTTGTCCTTGAACATCCTGGGGAAGCAAGAAATAAATATGTTTTAAGAGGATGATGACCTTATTGTAAATGTAAGTAAATTCATTTACACATAAGTTGTTTATGCTCCTGTTTCTGATGTACATGGTTGTAGTCCAGCTAGCTGAAAAATATGATGGAGACTTGGGAGAGAATGGCCTAAGAATAGTTGCCATCTTGAATCACTAAGTTCTACACCTGAAACTAATATCACGCTGTATGTAAACTAACTGGAATATAAATAAAGATTTGAAAATAAAGAAAAGAATACCTGCCATCTTTGCCTATCTTCGCACAGAAGTTTTCTCTACTAGACTTTCCATTACCTCTTCCTATAACCATAAGATTTTTTTAATAAAAGTTGATTAAAAAAAAAACTTCAGTTGTTTATTTCTATTATAACAAAGATCTATGGTTTATAACCTGGTGTCCTAATTTTTTGAAATATATTAGCAGGTAAGAAAGTTAGTATCAGTAGCACACACATTGAAAGGGAGATTCTAGTTAATATGGTTTTGATAATGTAAGATTTAGAAAGTAATACATCTCCATTTTTTATCCCTCATCGCTGTCTGTGTCAGCAAATGGAAATGAATCTATCTATATAACATATTTATAATCAGTTCCAATGATCTTTGTTAAGGATTAAGCAAAGGAAGTTCAGGGGCACCTGGGTGGTCCAGTCAATTAGGTATCTGACACTTGATTTTGGCTTAGGTCATAATCCCAGGGTCCTGAGATTGAGCCATGCCTGTGCTGGGCTCTCCACTGAGCCTGGAGCCTGCTTAGAATTCTCTCTCTCCCTTTTCCCCTGCCCCTCCCTGCTGTACACACATTCTCTTGCTCTCTCTCTAAAAAAAAAATAAAAAATAAAACAAAGAAGTCCATATGCCACTATTTGCCTGATTGGCACTTTATGGATTCACTTTATTAAGCTATGGGCTGATGGCATATTGAAGTTTAAATGTAAGATGATGTCAAACATCACAAATTCAATTTGAATGAGCCTTAGGATGAATCCTATTTCTCTATTAACTATAATATGAAACAAATCTTCTTAAGAAAAATGTATCTGTTCTTTTATTTCTTGGATCATTTTGCATAAAATGAGAAAAAGATATATGTAAATACTGTGGAACCAGCAAAATGATTTATAAAAGTCCATTATTCAAAGCCATAGAAAGACTTATATTAGAAGAAATAATATCCATGTCCCTCTGTTTTTTTCTGTCTCTTTCCTTCAGTTGAACAATAAAATTATATGCTGTATCTTTAAGTTCAAAGCAATTACTGACAAGTAGGGCCACTGATAATGCTGAGTTCATAGATAAATTAACTGGCACTGCCTGAGCTTCCTCCCCTACAATCTGACATTCTTGGGTAATGGATATTAAGGGGGGCATTTGTTGTGATAAGCACTAGGTCTTGTATATAAGTGATGAATTACTAGATCCTATACATAAAACTAATATTAATTGTATGTTAACTAACTGGAATTTAAATTAAAAATTGCAAGATAGAGTTTAGGGACAAAAATAGAAAAAAATAATCTGACATACTAATCAGTCTAAAATACTGCAGATTCCTAATTACTTTAATCAATTTGATTTTTTTATCTTCATTAACTATGATTCTATCTGGATTTGTATTTTTAGTTTTCAATTCTTCCTGGCTGATTGTAAAATATTTTTTTTACTCTTTATTTATCCTGTTTTGATCCTATTTGTTTTATTTGGTCAAAAATTTCCCTGTTTAATTCACTCCTTATTTTTTACATCATTCCTGAGGAATTTAGTCCTTATTTTAGAATTTTATTTCCTTAGTTTTGCAATTGTTCTTTTACACATCCAGAATTGGATTAAGAAAATTCAGAAAGTCCTGTTCTCTTTTTCAGAGACAAAACACTTTTCTATTGCAGATATCTCTGGGCAAAGTCGGGAAAAGACAATTTGCGTGCTAGAGAAGTAGTCTGATATAATAATATTAGTAATACAAAAAGATGGTTTACACATCTGATTTCAAATCTCCATTTCTCTACTTGCTCACATTAGTAGCTCTTGATCTTGTAGGAAGTACTTGATCTCTCATAAAAAAATAATCTCTCATAAGTAAATATGGATAATACCCTCAGCCTATGATGATGTTTCGAATTTTAGGCAAAATCACACTTGCCGTCGTATAGTTAGAAATCAATAAATTATAGATGTATTAGCAGTTACTCTGGGGAAAATTGTGAAAAAATAAATTATTCCATTTTATGCTATTCATAATCTGATTGAATTGGCAGAATACTAATGTTGCACAACTCATCCAGTCAGGGAGGGATTTCATTATATTGAAATTTTAAAGCATGTTACAAAAATCTGAATGTTTCCTGATGACTAAAAACTTTTTTATGTCCAGCAAGAAGAAAAAGTGTGTAGTGTTTCTCCTATTTACCTGGCAATTGCTTGCTACCTTCTTTCACAACTCGAGGCTTAATAATATTCATCTTTCTCTTCAACACACGTTTTTGCCCTCAGAGAGGCCCATTTCAATGATCAACTTTAATTGGCAGTGTAACTTCAATTTTCTTTGACTTCCTCATATTTGAGAAGTTTTACTTTCAGTCCACATTAGCTATCCATGTTCATGAATACATCTTGGATTTTGTTTTTTCTGATATATGCTTATTCTCCAATATCTTACACTCCAGTATTGTATGATTATAAATTACTGTGCTTTTATTTCAGTCACTTTATTATTTGAACAACTACCAGCTTAGACTATAATATGACCACCAATAACTTTCTAATTTTCTAGTAACTTTTCACCTTAAATCTGCTTTCATTTGCAGTGACAGCTCTATTGAAGCTGGATGTTCATTTTGTTATGTGAGAATAAAAATCAATGGTCATATTACTTTAGTTATTAAAATAATTCAAGATGCATTCATTTACCAGTTTTTAAAAAAAGGGACAAAGTTTTTAAGTTTATTTAACATTTTGTAATTCTTTTCAGTTCACACTTATTCCTATAGAACAAGCACCCCATCAATATCCTAGGGAACACAGGCAGCCATCTCTATGACCTTGGTTTCAGCAACTACTTGCTAGACAAGTCTCCAAGGGCAAGGGAAACAAAGGCAAAAATGAACTGTTGGGACTTAATGAAGATAAAAAGCTTTTGCACAACAAAGGAAACAGTTGACATAACTAAAAAACAAAGGATAGAAATGGGAGAAGATATTTGCAAACCTCTTATCAGATAAAGGACTAGTATCCAAAATCTATAAAGAACTTCTCAAACTCAAAACCCAAAGAATGAATAATCTAATCAAGAAATGGGGAGAAGTCATGAATAGACATTTCTCCAAAGATGACATACAAATCTCCAACAGACATGAAAAAATGCTCAACATCACTCAGCATCAGGAAAGTACAACTCCAAACCACAGCGAAATGCTGCCACACAACAGTCAGAATGGGTAAAATTAACAAGTCAGGAAAGGACAGATGTGGGTGAGGATGCAGAGAAAGGGGAACCCCTTACACTGTTGGTGGGAATGTAAACTGGTATAACAGTATGGCAGTGACTCAAAAAGTTGAAAATAGAGTTTTCCTACAACCCAGCCATTGCACTACTGGGTATTTACCCCAAAGATACAAATGTATTGACCCAAAGGGGCACCTGCACCCCAATGTTTATAGCAACAATGTCCACAGTCACCAAACTATGGAAAAAGCCCAGATGTCCATCAACAGATGAGTGGATAAAGAAGATGTGGAAACACAACACACACACACACACACACACACACACACACACACACACGAATACTACTCAGCCACCAAAAATGAAATATTGCCATTTTTAACAATGTGGATGGAACTAGAGGGTATTATGCTAAGTGAAATAAGTCAATCAGAGAGAGACAATTCTGTGATCTCACTCATATGTGGAATTTAAGAAACAAAACAGAGAATCATAGGGGAAGAGAAGAAAAAACAAAACAAGGCAAAATCCGAGAGGGAGACAAACTATAAGAGATTGAATCATAGGAAACAAACTGAAGGTTGCTGGGGGGGTGGAAGATGGGGTAACTGGGTGATGGACATTAAGGAGGGCACATGATGTAATGAGCACTGTTTATATAAGACTGAAGAATCACTGACCTCTACCTCTGAAACCAGTAATACATTATATGTTAATTAATTGAAAATAAATTTTTAAACATGATAAAAAAGAACACCATCAAAGTTTCATCTTTGCCACAGAGATTTTAATCCTAGCTGTCTCGAAATACATAAGCCATATAGCAATCTATAGGTCTAAATATGTATTGAATATATCTATACACACATTCTCCACAGCTTTTCAAGTTTGAAGAATTAACTCCAAATCAACTGCAAGTATTTACTATTTACTATAAACTCTTAATAATTCTCATATCACACTGTTAGTTTATTTGCTAACTTTTACAAATGTGAAACGCCATTATTTAAATGTAGAAAATTAAAATGCTTTGGGTATCACGATCTCTAGGTCTATCATTCTAATAACTTATATGAAAAGTAAAATAAGCATATAACAAGTAAAAATTCTTCAGGTTTCCTTTTGAAAAACTACACCAGGCATTGTATAATATTTTATACCAATATTTTATGCTTTACTTAAATTTTTACTAAGCGTATTAGTCATATATTTAAATAAATATTACAAAAATATTTACCACAATATTGTACTCTTACATTGTAAATATTCATATCTGCTTCTTGCAATAAATGCAGAAAAACTATATTTTGTATAATACAAGTCTGTGTTTTGCCACCATAGCTAAAATTTCTGTTTTAACACTTAGTCATACAGTAAAAAAGATGGATGAAATCCCTGTACAGCCATTTACCATCTGGTTAAACAAATACACTTAAAGATACTTCTGCGATTGTGATCGAGTGACAGCAGATCTAAGAGCAGACAGAGCCCGGACTCTAAAATGATGATTGTACAGCTGTAGTTGGCATCATTAGAGACCAATAAAATCTTTATGTTCCGTTTGGATGGCAAGGACCTTTATCAAAGAGAAGCTCAAATGGCTAAATAACAAAGAAATGATCCATTTAGCAGTTGTTTTAAATTTAAGACAGATAATGGAACTTCTAAGTCATAATTAGCTTTTAACACTGGAAAGATTGTTTTCAAGTTCTATTTTCCATTCTGATATTTTAAACTTGTCATCTTACCATAATTCTTTGATCATGGTTTTGCTTCATTTTTCTAATGTCAATTCAAGCTAAAGCCATAACATAATCCGTAACAGCCAAACCACTGAAATTATCAGAATGCTCTCATATGATTTCCAGTTAAATAGCACAATAGAAAAAGAAAATAACAAATGTCTTTTGCTTAGTAAAAAACAAGCAGATACACACTTTTGTTTTCAAATCAGGGAATTCAAAACTGTTTCTGAACATTGGATATTTATCAGGTTCTCTATTAACAGGATAATTCCCAAGATGCTATGTAAGGTCCATTAAAACAGAATAAATGACCACAGTATACTCCTGACTGATTTACAATATAAGCAAGTAATCCCTTAGAAATCACGCTTAGGGATTTCTGGCGCTCTAAACTAACATCAGCAATTTTTATTATTTGGTAGTTTTTTTTCTTTCTCTAAAGATTCAATAATCCTGGTGCCTAAATATTTTAATGATGTCCTAGACGGGAGAGTAAAACCAACTTTTTACTCATGCAAGCTTATTAGTCAGAATTTCCTAAGGAATGCCTGCAGAGCTTAAATTCCGTCCATTATAGAAAAACATATCTGTTTGTCTTTTTTTTAAATAAAAACAGGTATGTTTTTTCTATATAGGCTATACTATAAACTTAATGAAGTCAGGGGCTAGTATATAGTTCTTGGTTTTAGAATTTTACATGAAGAGGATATTACTGTTTATCTGACTCAACGTTATGTCCATGGATGTGGAAATTTAAGTTTGAGATGAGTGTTTGGATAAAATTACACGGTAAGAGGTGGAGCATGGAATAATGTCAGGCTTCCCCAACCCCAGAGTCCCAGTTTCTCTCCATTACATTATAAAAGTATTAGTTCTGACTTTAGAAAAGTCAGAATTCTTAGTCCATGCTCACCTCATTACTGGAACCCTATCAGTGTCCATTTTAGTGTAGTATTTGGGCAACACATGCACACACACACACACACACATACACACACACACAACATTTCTTGGTCATTTCTATGTGTTTGCCTGTGGACAGATACACATGCTTTTTTCATAATAGACTTATTAGACATACATACATACACATTAATTTATGTGAAGCATATTTATACTGTATCCCATGTTGCACAGGAAGCTTCTCTAAAAAGGAAATTATTTTCTTCAAGAACATGCACATGTTAAACCAGTGCTTAGAGAAATCAATCATAGCTTGATAGCTTGCATGTACAGGGTACTTACTATGTGACAAGTGCTGTGATTTGTGAGCTCCACTCTCATAGAGTATTCAGCCAGCACAACTGTGTGGGGTAGGTATTGTCATCTCCATTTTGCAGATAAGAAAATTCAGACTTGAATGTTGGCAAACTTGCCCAAGAGCTCACAGCTCAGAAGGAGCCAGGGCACTATTGTAACTGGGTGTGATCTGAATCTAGTGTCCTTTCTTCTATCCACTTAGCTACTCCAAATTCCATTATAACATTTCAATATTGTATATTAGAAAATGTCCTTTCTCAGGTACCTGGGTGGCACAGTTGGGTGTGTCCGACTTTTTTGCTCAGGTCATGATCTCAGAGTAGTGAGTAGAGCTCCCCATAGGACTCTGTGCTCTGCATGGAGTCTGCTTGAGATTCTCTCTTTCCCTCCCTCTCTGTCTCTCCTCCCATACTCTCTCTAAAACAAATAAACAGATCTTAAAAACTAACTAAATAAATAAGCGTCCCTTTTACTGCATCAATAAGAAAAAAAAATCTATGTTACAGTTCTTTCTACCTTTCAAAAGAATATTAATTAAAAGAAAACTATTATGTCATTTTTTTTTAATTTGGAACAGGTTTTATATGAGATTTATGATTCACATTTAATTGAGGAGCTCAATTAAGTTTCAAGACTTTCCACACTGTTAATAAGAAGCAAGGACAGAAACAACCTCATCTTCTGAGTTTAAGTCCACAGCTACCTAAATAAATATGAAGTCAAATTTATACAGAGTTTTTGGTGTTGCCTGAGACTCCATCCAAAGCAGGTGTAACAGTAATGCTATCTGTGATGTATCAGAGCAGAAATATAACAATGAACAGAAAAGAAAATAATAAAGTTAGTTATTTTAATTTACTTTAGTGTGTGCTTAACTTTGTGCCAACTATCATAATAAAGGTGTTTACACATTATGCTATTTAATCCTCACCACAGACTATTAGAATTATTTTTCCATGTCATAATATTTTTTGCTTGTCCTAATTACTGACCAGAGGACCACTGGCTTCTAAGTGGCAATGGTGGGATTCAGAACAAGTATCCTGGAATCTAGAGCTTGCATTTTCTGGTGAGCAACAAACAGAAATACAGAACATATCTACATATCTACTGCTTTCCTTCCTATATTATTTTCCCTCGGATATCTGATAATATCGCACTTTATCACTGACACAGAACAGCCACGTGAATCACAAAAGAATAATCACAAAAGTGTTTCCCTCCTCCACCTAGATGGTCATGGAAATATACAGATGATACATAGGATCAGCATGTGTCTAGAGAATTAATCATTAAGTATCAGTTTAGACAATATTTTTGGGATGTTGTCATGACCTCTGAATTCCATAATAATGCTAAACTCTCAAAGATACTACTAATAATAATATAGGCATCTTTTGACATCTTCATTGTTTTACTACTTGAACTATTTCATTCTTTAATGATAAAAATGATACAAGTTAGACTGAAACAAAATTGTTTGTAAGTGAAAATAGTAACTATAAGCAATTTGTTGGGCTTAGAACTGATAATATTATTTCCTAAAACGTTCATGCCAACCTTGATTATCAGGTAATACTTTCCTAATTGACCTCTACTAATATATTAATGCTTTATGAAAAATTTAATTTAAATGCTGGAAAGATGTTTCCCACTCCACTGCACATGTATGAAAATTAGGATTAAAGCAGTTTAATCAAACTGGAAAAATTAAATCTTTGATCTTGTTTTATGTCGTATTAAGAATTGAGAATTTCATTTCTCAATAAATATTAATTATATACAATGGAGTTTGTATCTAATAATGCTGCAGCTGCTTAAGGTGATAAAACATGAAAATTTCAAAATCTTAAACCTCAAAAATAGCAATTTTTTAATAATTAGATAATCAGGCATCTACATAATTCCATAAAAATTTTATATTCCCTTAAGACCTTTTGAATATTTTATTGTTTTATATTTATATTCCACATTTTTAATTCCAGTGTGAAAACATCAATCAATTATACACCCTGAAACGTATTACTTGTTTTTTGTTAGGTGTTAAGGATTCCACTGGCATATGGAATCTGATATATAATATGTAATATGTAGATATAGATGATATACATATATATCATATACAAATCTTTTCAAAATAGTAAATGTATGTTAATATTATATTAAAATTAATGAACTGAGAGTGATACTTTATTATTAAGTAAAGTTTATAGTTTACATTAAAGTTCACTCTTTGTATTGTACAGCTCTATGGTTTTGGTAAGTGTATAATGTAATCATCATTACATTATCCTATAGAATAGTTGCAGGGCTCTAACCATCCCCTAGGTTTTCCCCATTCATTCCTCTTTTCATCTCTAAGTACTTGACAAACACTAATCTTTTTAATGTCTCAATAGTTTTGCCTTTTCCAAAATGTCGTATGGTTGGAATCATGCAATGTGCAGCCTTTTAACTTAACAATATACATTTAAAGGTCGTCCAGCCATTTTGTGGCTTTGTAGTTAATTTTATTTATTTACTTATATGTATATACAAATATGCATTATTTATATGCATATGTCATATTATATATTTATGGTATTTTATCAGTATTATGATATTCATGTTAAAATAAATATAACATATAAACATATTTATATGTGATAGATTATTATTTGTATCATTAAAATATATGAAATAAATATAAATATATATTCGTTGTAATCTATATCTTATATTCATATTTATATTATATATGCATATATGCATTTATCACTAGGATATGGTACTCTATCCATTTAGGCATTAAAAGACATCTCAATTACTTCCAGTTTGAGGCAACTATGAATAGGGCTGTTATAAATATTTGTATGCAGGATTTGTTGTTTTTATGTCTTTTTTCAACTCAAGTGGACAAATACCTAGGTCATATGGTAAGAGCATGTTTGGTTTTGTAAAAAATTGCCAAACTGTCAACTATTTGAAGTCATAGAATTTGAAATTTTGAAGCAATAGTTTTTATAACAGTAGGGTACATTTCTGGCTCATCTACATTTATGTTTTTAAAACCTGTATCTGTCAACTCAAAGTATTTTTTAGATCTTTCTTATTTTTTTAGATCAGATGATAGTTCTCAGGAGACTTTCAACAATTATCAAGATGTGTTTAAATTTTGAATATTTGGAGTGCTAATTTACACATGAATACAACTATCCACAATAAATCAGGTCTGCGGTACCTGTCCAGACACACAAAGTAAATAATTCAATCTTCTTATATTCAGATTGCAAGAAAGTGTAATTCAGTCTTGAGATTTTAATTACTACAAGATCTCAAGTGTAAAGTGTAATTCTTATTTAAAAAAAAAAACAATGCAAAAGTCATTAAGAGGCAGCAATTTGGTTCCATTTTATGTTGAATTCAAGTTTGTGTCAAGTCCTTTAGAAACAAATCACCATTTGTTATTGTCAGTTTGAGGTGTGTTTATTTATTTATTTTTGCCATTCTAATCGGCATGTCTTAGTATCCAAGTGTTATATATACTTGCAATTTCCAAATGAAAAATGATGCTTAGCATCTTTTCTGAGACTATTTGCCACCTGCTTGTCTCCTTTATTGAGGTGCCCATCATTGTTCAATCTCCCTCCTCTTTCTTCAGCTACTTACACTAACAGTTTTCTTTTAGAAAGATATTCTTCCTCTGTTCTATATCCTCTTGGATGGAGTAATTCCATCTTTAATATTTGAAGCATGCCTGGCAGAGGGAGTGAAACAGTAGGCAAAGAACAGGGATAACATATAACCCAACTGTGTCAACTAGGACATTCTCTTTGGAATTTGTGTGAAACGAAGCTATCTTTCCACCATACAGCAAACTAGGAAAAATGAGGTCACAGATATATAAGAAAATGTCTGCAGACATATGAGAAAATTTCTGCTGAGACGTCTACTTCATGCCTTGGGTAGAGCTGATGCAAAGGAGACAGAGGCAGAACATGGGACAGGGACACACTAGGATACCATTAGAACCCCTCTATCCAGCTGTGTTCTATTCTTGCAATTTTAATTGTATATACCAATAAATTTCCTACTATTTGCTCAGTCAAGCCTGAAATCTGTTATTAACAGATACATTCAAACACAGGTGTCGTTAAAAGGCCTAAAATTCTTCTGCCAGTCACAGTAGAACTTCCAGGAAGCTTCTCTCTTCCTATTCATCTAGTTATACAAGCTAATGCTTATTTATTGAACATCTGCCATGTGTCAGATGCTGTTCTAGGGTTTGATGAAAAGTTTTTAAAAACTGTCTCTGACTTCAGGAAATGTTATTTTTGTGAGGAAATATAAAAACAAAAAAACAGACACTATATGTCAACAAGTAAATAAACCAAAGAGAAGTAAACCCCACCTTCAGTGTTGCCAGACTTTTGTGAAAAAACAAAACAAAACAAAACAAAAAACACCAAAGCAACCTGCCCATAAGAGATTCTGCATTTAAAAAAAATATATGTTACCAGCATAACCACCAAAGTTCTGAATCTAGGAATGCAAAAGTGGGCCTGTAGAGTGAGTTTAGAAAACCTCAGCTTTAAACAGTAGTTGAACAAGCATGTCATGTTGTCCACAGAAGACACATTTGGAGAGTCCAGAACCAAATCGCATAATAAATGAAGCATGGGTAGCAGCAGGAACCACCAAAAAAAAAAAAAAAAAGCAACTAATAATGAATTCTCAGAAAGAACAGAAAACCCTTAATAAGGATAGCAATGGGTGGACAGTGAACCTTGCTGAAAGTGTTTGTGTATACCTTGAAACATAAGAAGATGCAAATGCACTCAAAACAGAACTGTTGTATCTGTCTGGTTGTATGGGATTAGTTAGCACAATTCTCAACTGTAAAGAGATCATGGAAATAGTTAAATAGGTTCAATATTATCTGTGCTATTTAACTCTTTAGAAATAAGTCATATTCACAATCTGTCACTGTTTTCCTACACCACTTTTATTATTATTAAAGACATCTGAAGGGATATTTTTTAATATGTATTCCTTCATTCCTTCCTTCCTTCACTCATCACATATTAACTGAATGACCTCCTCAATTCTAGACTTGGCATAGGTGATCTACAAGAGGATGTCCCTGCCCTCACTGACATTATATCTTAGTAATAAAGTCTGCCAAAAAAAGAAGAAGAAGGAGGAGGAGGAGGAGGAGGAGAAGGAGGAGGAGGAGGAGGAGGAGGAGAAGAAGAAGAAGAAGAAGAAGAAGAAGAAGAAGAAGAAGAAGAAGAAGAAGAAGATGACGACGACATAAATTGATAGACACGTCTGGCAATGTTTCAAATGTACACTTAAAATGGTTGTATATTTAAAAATTAAGTACAGAATACTTACTGTATTTTGAAGAAAATACCGAAGGTATCTTATAAAGGGCATCCTGTGAGGAAGTGGTATATGAGAGCTCAATGAGATGAGGGAATGAGCCACACACAGATCTAAAGAATAACTTTACCAGTAGTGCAAATAAGGGAAATGTCAAGATTCTTAGGCAGGAAAGTGCTTGCTGTGTTTTAGTGTCAATGAAAATAGACCTGAAGACTGAAATGAGTAAACATTTAGGAAAACTTCTAAAGGAAAATGGGCATTGATATTAGTATTGATCAGATCACATAAAAACTTCTATATTGTGGCTAAGACATTACATTTTGATTGGGGTATCAAAATGCATTTGGGGTGTTATGAGAGAGCAAGAGAGTAACATACTTTTGTATTTTATACATTTTGTTCTGATCTTTGAAATAAATATGTAGTTAGAAAAAAAAAAAAACAGGGTAGGTAGAGGTTTATGTAAATTAAACCCCACTAAAGATGAGCATATACGTGGAATATTTCCAATCTTACTTTAGTTTCTTTACCTATACATCCTCTCTTACATGTATTCTGACCAATTTATTTGTTCTCAGTCCTTTAAAATACCTATTAACTAGGGGAGCCTGGGTGACTCAGTCTTTAAGTGTCTGCCTTCTGCTCAGGTAATGATCCTGGAGTCTAGATTGAGCCCCATATCTGGCTCCCTGCTCAGTGGGAAGCCTGCTTCTCCCTCTCTCACTCCCTCTGCTTGTGTTCCCTCTCTAGCTGTGCTTCTGTAAAATAAATAAATAAAATCTTTAACTAAGTAAATAAAAAAATACAATACCTATCAATTTAATATGGTTACCAATTATAAATTATACATAACAGTATTTTGCTTAGTTTTTTATAAGTTTAATGATCATTGTACCTACCTAAAAGGCACTCTGTAAAACCCACTTAATATATAAAATTATATTATATAGAATCTGATAAGTAATTATTCCAATCCACTAAGAGAAAACAGAGAATGCCATAGACATGTTTCATGTGTTAATAAGCCTTAGTCAAATTATTTTTCTCTGTGTGCTACAGTAGTAGAGTTTCTTTTTTAATATGTAATTTTAAATGGTCAGGGAAGGAACATATGCATATTTAAATAATAGATAAAGGCAATAAGGCTAAATATGAATGTAATAGGTATTCTTTTTTTTTCATCTTCAATGAATCTGTGTCTTATTAAAGTGAGGATGAAAGGATTAACATATAAAGCTTTTTTAAAAATAATTTCCAAAAGAATACATTTTGTGAATATACTTAATCCTTGCTACTCTCATACTGCTCTCTTACATTTTGCTAGCTTGCCCACCAATATTAAGATTTTGATAACTGCTTTGAGATGTTTGAGTGTGAGGTCTAATTAATCAGCAAAGTCAAGCTACTCACCCTAGTGAGAGTTGACAGTAGACTATATTAAACACTTTTGCAGGATTTTTATTGTAATGGTTTTAATAGGTGTTATTCCTATAGGATATCAAATCCCAAGCTCTAATATCTTTTTTTTTCATGTAGTTCATTCATTTTTTTTTCTTTTGATCAGGTTATTAAGTCTTCTGTAACTTTCCCTCCTCATTTTATGTGCCAGCTCTTTTAACACATTTTAAAAGACACTATTGATGTGACTGGTCCCAAGTGTTCTATTCAACCATAATTTTCATTTCCTTCTGGCATAAAGAGATAATTTTTAAAAACCTTCTTTTTCTAGACCACTCAAAAGCCATTACACTTTTGTCCAATAAAAATAAGAAAAATGGGGCGCCTGGGTGGCTCAATGGGTAAAAGCCTCTGCCTTCAGCTCAGGTCATGATCTTGGGGTCCTGGCATCCAGGCCTGCACTGGGGGGTCTCTGCTCGGCAAGGAACCTGCTTTCTCCTCTCTCTCTGCCTACTTGTGACCTTTCTCTCTGTCAAATTAATAAATATTTTTAAAAAATAAGAAAAGTGAGGGGCACCTGGGTGGCTCAGTTGGTTGAGGGACTGCCTTTGGCTCAGGTCATGATCCCGGAGACCCGGGATCGAGCCCCACATCAGGCTCCCTGCTCAGCGGGAAGCCTTCTTCTCCCTCTCTCACTCCCCCTGCTTGTGTTCCCTCTCTGGCTGTGTTTCTCTCTGTCAAATAAATAAAATATTTTAAAAAAATTTAAAAAATGAAAAATCTTTTCTTTTTCATTTCCTCAATTATTATTACATGAAACCATCCTTTCATTTATTTTTTGTTTACTCCTACTCCATTTTAGGTATAATGGATTAAAACATCCTTGTTGTAACCTTAACAAATCATTAGTAGAATTTTTTTTTTAAAGAACTAGAGTACCACATAATGAATTTTAGGTATAATGTCTCAATATTTTTTTAAAATTCTTATCAAAACAAGATAGCTCAATTATTGATGTCACACTGGATTTCCCCCAAAATTAGACATCAGTGTTTTACTGCGGGCATGCAGCATTTGTGTGTGTGTGTGTGTGTGTGTGTGTGTGTGTGTGTGTGTGTGTGTGTGCATGTGTGTGTAGCTATAGTCTATAAGTCTTTTGGGGAAATAGTATGTACATTTTCTCAAAGCATGCTTTGTCTCTTTATTCCAAAAGCATAAGGTGTATATATCAATCACTAACTAACTGAAATTCAGACACTGCATGTCTTAGCCACCCAAACACTTAAAGAGTTACTCTGGGCCCTTCATTTATCTTCCAAGTCTTAAGTCCTTGCTTCAGTCATGTAAAGATAGCAGAACGTCAAAACCAACTTTATGACAGTGATAGAAACAGTATTGGTAGACAAACTCAAGAGCCAAATTTTTGGAGAAAAAAGTCAAGAAAAAGAAAAATGTCCTTGAATATCCTAACATGCATTAGAAAAGTTCTATATGAAAAAAAAATGCTCACTTTTGTTGACAGTCTCAAATTCTAAAACTTCAAGAAATATTTTCTCAAATTCAATGACAATTTCCAGACCTGTTAACTTAATTAAATTCACAAGCAGACAAAATGCTGATGAATTCTGTCACTTTTATTTTTCAAAGATTTTGCTTATTTATTTATTCATTCATGTATATATTTAGAGTGTGTGAATTGAGGAGGGGCAGGGAGAGAAGGAGAGAGAGAATCTCAAGCACTCTCTGTAAGCATGGAGCCTGATATAGGTCTATATTTCACAATCCGGAGAACATGACCTGAGCCAAAATCTAGAATCAGACACTCAATCAACTCAGCCACTCAGGACCCTGATTCTGTCACTTTTATTTATTTTTATTGTTTTTTTAATTGTGTCATGTTAGTCACCATACAGTCCATCATTAGTTCTTGATTTTAGTGTTGCGAGATTCATTCTTTAAGTATAACACCTAGTTCTCAATGCAATACATGTCCTCCTTAATACCCACCACCAGACTCACCCATTCTCTCACCCAAAACCCTTAGTTTGTATCTCAGAGTCCATTTGTCTCTCATGGTTTGTCTCTCCTTCCAATTTCCTCTACTTCATTTTTCATTTCCTTCTCCTGATGTCCTCTATTTTATTCCTTATCTTCCACAAGTAAGTGAAACCATAGGATAATTGATTTTCTCTGCTTGACGTATTTCATTCTGCCTACTCTCCTCCAGTTCCATCCATGTTGATGCAAAAGTTGGGTATTCATCCTTTCAGATGGGTGAGTAATATTCTATTGTATGTATGGACAGCATCTTCTTTATCCATTCATCTGTTGAAGGGTATCTCTACTCCTTCCACGGTTTGGTTGAGGACAAATTATTGTGGATATTGCTGCTATGAACATGAACATGGGGGTACATTTGGTCCTTCTTTTCACTACATCTGTATCTTTGGGGTAAATACCCTGTAATGCAATTGCCAGGTAATAGGGTGGCTCTATATTTAAGTCTTTGAGGAATCTCCACACTTTCCAAAAGTGGCTGCATCAACTTCCCACCAAGAGTGTAAGAGGGTTCCCCTTTCTCCATATCCTTTCCAACATTTGTTGTTTCTTGCCTTGTTAATTTTTGCCATTCTAACTGGTGTAAGGTAGTATCTCAATGTGGTTTTGATTGGGAATTTTCCTGATGGCTAATGATGATGATGAACATTTTTCCATGTGTTTGCTAGCCATTTGTATGTCTTCAGTGGAGAAGTGTCTGTTCATGTGTTCTGCCCATTTTTCGACTTGATTATCCATTTTTTTAGATGTTGAGTTTGAGAAGTTCTTTATAGGTCTTGGCTACCTGCTCTTTATCTGTAGGTCATTTGTGATATATCTTCCATTCTTGGGTTGCTCTTTGTTTTATTGACTATTTCCTTTGTTGTGCATAAGCTTTTTATCTTGATGAAGTCCCCAAAGGTCACATATCAGGTCTCAATCTCAAAGGACTGAGATTATCCCCTGCATATTCTCAGACCACAATGCTTTGAAACTTGAACTCAATCACAAGAAAAAGTTTGGAAGTAATTCAAACACTTGGAAGCTAAAGGCCATCCTGCTCAAGAATGTTTGGATCAACCAGAAAATCAAAGAAGAACTTAAACAATTCATGGAAACTAATGAGAATGAAGACACATTGGTCCAAAACCTATGGAATACAGCAAAGATGGTTCTAAGGGGGAAGTACATAGCCATCCAAGCTTCACTGAAAAAAAAAAAAAAAAGGAAGAAAGAAAGAAAGAAAGAAAGAAAGAAAGAAAGAAAGAAAGATCCCAAATATATAAATGCTCTTTACACTTTAAAGAACTGGAGAATCAATAACAAATGAAGCCTACCCTATGCATGAGAAGGGAAATAATTAAGATTAAGTCTGAGAGCAATGAATTAGAAACCAGAGATATAGTAAAACACATCAACAAAACAAGAAGCTGGTTCTTTGAAAAAATGAATAAGATCAATAAACCACTGACCAGACTAATCCAAAAGAAAAGAGAAAGTACCCAAATTAATAACATTATTAATGAAAGGGGAGAGATCAGGACTAATACCAGAAGGAAATAGAAACGATCATCAGAAATAATTATCAACAGTGATATGCCAATAAGTTAATCAACCTAGAAGAAATGGATGCATTCTTGGAAACCTATAAACTTCGAAAAGTGAAACAGGAAGAAATGGACAACCTGAATAGACCAATAACTGTAACGAGATTGAAGCAGTGATCAAACACCTCCCAAAAAACAAGAGACCAGGACCTGATGGATTCCCTGGAGAATTCTACCAAATATTCAAAGAAGAAACAATACCTATTCTCCTGAAGCTATTTCAAAAAACAGAAACAGAAGGAAAGCTTCCAGATTCTTTCTATGAAGCCAGCATGACTTTGATCTCCAAACTAGGCAGAGACCCCACAAAAACAATTTCAGACCAATATCCCTGATGAATATGGATGCCAAGATTCTCAACAAGATCCTAGCTAAGCCAAACTGGCACATCTTCCACCATCCCCAACAGTACATTAAAAATATTATCCACCATGACCAGGTGGGATTTATCCCTGGGATCCAAAGGTGGGTCAACATTTGCAAATCAATCAATGTGATAAAGCAAATCAATAAGAGAAGAACTACATGATCCTCTCAATTGATGCAGAAAAATCATTTGACAAAATACAGCATCCTTTCCTGATTAAAACTCTTCACAGTATAGGGATAGATGGAACATTCCTCAACTTCATAAAATCCACCTATGAAAAGCCCACAGCAAATGTCATTCTCACTGGGGAAAAGCTGAGAGCTTTCCCACTGAGATCAGGAACATGACAAGGATGCCTACTCTCACCACTATTGTTCAACATAGTGTTAGAAGTCCTAGCAACAGCAATTAGACAACAAAAAGAAATAAAAGATATCCAAATTGGCAAAGAAGAAGCCAAACTCTCTCTGCAGATGACACAATACGTTATGTGGAAAACCCAAAAGTCTTCACCCCAAAATTACTAGAAATCATACAGCAATTCAGTAATGTGGCAGGATACAAAATCAATGCACAGAATTCAGTTGCTTTCTCATACACTAACAATGAAACTGTAAAAAGGGCAATTAGAAAATCAGTTCCCTTTACATTAACACCAAAAACCATAAGATACCTTGGAATAAACCTAACCAAGGAAGCAAAGGATCGATACTTGAGGAACTACAGAACACTCCTGAAATTGAAGAAGACACAAAAAGATGGAAAAATACCCCATGCTCATGGATCAGAAGAATAAACATTGTTGAAATGTCTACACTGCTCAGAGCAATCTATACTTTCAATGCCATCCTAACCAAATACCATCAGTATTTTTCAAAGTGCTCTAACAAAGAATTCTAAAATTTGTATGGAACCAGAGAAGACCCTAAATTACCACGAAATGTTGAAAAGAAAAACAAAGCTGGGGGCATCATGTCGCCTAATTTCAAGCTTTATCACAAAGCTGTGATCACCAACATAGCATGGTACTGGCCCCAAAACAGACACGTAGACCAATGGAACAGAGTAGACAGCCCAGATATGTACCCTCAACTCTCTGGTCAAATAATCTTCGACAAAACAGGGGAAAATATCCAGTGGAAAAAAGACAATCTCTTCAATAAATGGTACTGGGAAAATTGGACACCTACGTACAGAAAAATAAAACTGGATCATTCTCCTACACCATACACAAAGTTAAACTCAAAATGGATGAAAGGCCTCGGTGGAAGACAGGAATCCATCAAAATCCTAGGGGAGAACATAGGCAGTAATCTCTTTGACATGGAACACAGCAACTTCTTTCAAGACACATCTCCAAAGATAAGGGAAACAAAACCAGTTCTGTCACTTTTAAACTTACAAGCCTTGACAGTTAAGTATTAGTCTTAGCATGAAATTACATGTGTAAAACATGAGTGTAATGATTTTTCCTTAACACAATGAAGGATTAAAGAAAATCATTCTTAAATTGGCTCACAACTTAATTTATGCAAGTGCTTTAGGACTTAATAATTAGAAATAGAAAGTTTATTTATTCAAAATTCAAATCATTAATTAGCTGAGAGCTAATTAAAATATTTAATTCTTTTAATCAAAATAAGAAAAGTTATTAATACTTTATTTTAAATAGATTATGCAAAACAATACTAATAGTGTTCAATTTATACAAAATTCTTTCTTTTTAAAGATATTATTTATTTATTTGACAGAGAGAGATCACAAATAGGCAGAGAGGCTGGCAGAGAAAGAGGGGGAAACAGGGTCCCCATCAAGCAGACAGCCCAATATGGGTCTCTTTCCCAGGACCCTGAGATCATGATCTAAGCTGAAAGCAGAGGCTTAGCCCTCTGAACCACTCAGGTGCCCCAACTTATACAAAATTCTATTTTTATTTTTATTTATTTTTTAAATCTTTTTTTCAACATTATTTATTTATTTGTTTGTCAGAGAGAAAGAGCACAAGAGGGGGGAGCAGCACACAGAGGGAGAAGCCGGCTCCCCGCTGGGCAGGGAGCACAATGCAGGACTCCATACCAGGACCCTGGAATCATGACCTGAGCCAAAGGCAAACACTTAACCTACTGAGCCCCCTAGGCATACCTAAAGTTCTTTTTATTTTAAGGGTATGGGGTCATGTTTGGTATTCAGCAGAAACTCAGACCTGTAAAGGATGATTATATGTTATTCTTAGAAAACCAAAGACCACAAAAAACCCTTTGAAATAAACACAAAATTTCATTCCATAAAAAAATAATGACTGAGTGTGAGTACCAATATTAATATACCTGCTCATTTAATTTGATATTTCATGTTAAAAATCATTGGATCCTCAACCAGTCAAGTATTGAGGCATATCAGTATACACAGATTGCAGTCTTTGAAAAAGTCATTGTTCTATTGTTATAATATGTAGAACAATAAAGATTAACAATATTACTATACATTTTATAATTTCATATAAACATGTATATATGTACATATAACTTATTTTTCAATTTATATTTGAGTAACTTAATTCTTATCTCCTATTATCAATTTATTATATGTCTATCATAATAATGGGCAGTTGGGTGATATTGTACTTTATGTAAAAGTTCATTATTTTAAAAGATTTTCTTTATTTATTTGACAGAGAGAAACACAGAGAGAGAGGGAACACAAGCAAGGGAAGCAAGAGAGGGAGAAGCAGGCTTCCCGCTGAGCAGGGAGCCCAATGCGGGGCTTGATCCCAGGTCTCCAAGATCATGCCCTGAGCCGAAGGCAGTCGCTTAACCAACTGAGCCACCAAGGCGCCCCAAAAGTTCATGTTTTTTTTTTTTTAAGATTTTATTTATTTGACAGAGAGAAACATAGCCAGAGAGAGAACACAAGCAGCAGGAGTGAGAGAGAGGGAGAAGCAGGCTTCCCGTGAAGGATGCAGCCCAATGCGGGCTCGATCCTGGGACTCCAGGATTGTGACCTGAGCTGAGGCTAAAGCTCAACCACTGAGCCACCCAGGTGCCCCTGAAAGTTCACTTTAAAATTATGAAAAAATGATCATTTTGCTAAGTAATTTTTATTTTATATGAGATGTTCTTTCACATTGTAGTTACTTTAACATTAAAAAAAATGTTTAACTTATGTATAATTATCATAGATAATTTTGGTGAACAAAAAAATCTGTCTGCAATGAAACTTCATGTATAATAGGTACTGGGTCAGAAATGTCAGAACCCTGTGTGTTTACCTAGAGATGTTGATACCAATCACAGAGGTTCTTTGATCAGGAAAAAGACCTTGAGTGGCCTCTTTTTTTTTTTTTTTTAGATTTTATTTATTTATTTGACAGAGAGAAACACAGCTAGAGATGGAACATAAGGAGGGGTAATGAGAGAGGGAGAAGTGAGCTTCCTACCGAGCAGGGAGCCTGATTTGGGGCTTGATCCCAGGACCCCAGGATCACAACCTGAGTGGAAGGCAGACACTTAACTTACTCAGCCACCCAGGCACCCCATCTTTTTTAAATGAATATAAAGGACACAAACCACATTTATTTTGAAAGAGGATTATGATCAAAATTAGTGAATATGTAAAAAAAAGAGAAAACCTCACAAAACACTTATTTCTGTTGATGTGAAGACACTGGGGTATACAAGTAGGTAAGAATGAAAGGTATAACCTTTGCCCCTGATATTCACAATGAGAAAAGCCTCATGGAATGGACTAGTTGTGTCCTGGTTGAGATTTATTGACTGTAGAGGACACTAAACCTTCAAAACACAACCAAGGAGAAAAGGAGGAATAGACAGGTTTGTGAGAGAGGCTTTCTTTTTTGACCCAGAATGTGGCTGAGACTGAAAGTTTCCAGGGAACTTGCCTTTGGACAGTGTTTTAACCTGTGATGTTGGCTAGGAACTCTGAAATTACAGCCCAACATGTACAAACTTGAGATAAATTCAAAGAGTCTAAATTTCAAAGTCCTGAGTGAGTATAAAAGATACAGATTCTGTGATAGAAGAGTAGGGAAAAAAAGACTTGAGTGTCCTAAGAAAAAACACATAAGTGCCCCAAGAAAATTACAAGAAACTAGCGAAGTCATATCCTGTGAAGGATCACTGATACCATTAATAATAACTGTCTTTTCCTTCTTGATTCCTAGTTGTCAGTGATAAGATGAAGTAATGAGGCTGTACCAATTTATCCAGGAGCAGGAAAAATGACATCAGTAGAATGACAGAAACAAAGGAATTCAGGTTAAGCACATTCGTGAGAAGATTCATCTTTGAAAGAGCTAAAGGCGCTATCTCAAATTGATCCACTCACTTTAATTTGATTGGAAATAGGGTTGGAATATAGAAACTGATTTGTGTAAATCTAACATTTTGGTCCTTCTGTGCTTTTCTTAAGGAGAGGGTCAGGAGATTGGGTTATAAATGGGGTTGATGGGGCACCTAGGTGGTTCGGTTAAGTGACTGCCTTCCGCTCAGGTCATGATCCCAGAGACCCGGGAGAGAGCCCTGCATCAGGCTGCCTGCTGGGCGGGAAGCCTGCCTCTCCCTCTCTCACTCCCCCTGCTGTGTTCCCTCTCTCGCTGTGTTTCTCTCTGTCAAATAAATAAATAAAATATTTAAATAAATAAGCAAACAAACAAACAAACAAATAAATAAATAAATAAATAAATGGGGTTGATGCCTTGGCCTCTTCCAAAAGTCATGGTGTGATAACTTTGTTTTTTTACCTTGTCAGAGCCACTGGTTTCAAGTCTCAGAGAACAATGGAATCCTTTGGGCCAAAAGGTGAGGGGGACTGGGGAGGATAAGGTGAAAAAAGGCTTTGAGTAAGAAACCATTTCTGTATCCACAAGTAAATTTTATAAATATTTAGCATAACCTGGAGTCAAATATAGCAGCCTTCTCTTCCTATTGCTTGCTGTATCATGTCTGGATGTCCAAATAAGATAGTTATGTGTTTGTTTGTTTATTGTGGTATTCTGATGTTGAATCAATGAGAATTGCATAGAAGGGGCATGGCATGATCTTTCTTTCATATATTTATTGATATGTGGAAATGAAATTCACTTCTATGCCTGCTGCTTCTTGTGGAAGTAGACACAGCCCTGACAAATCTATACAGGAGTCGGTGTGCGTGTTTACCATGGAATTAATGAGCAAAGCTGTCGCTATGCTGTATACTAGCTGTTTCTGAGCTATGGAGATTGTGCCAATGTGTCATGTAAATGTTTCCACTTGTTAAAAATTTTAAAGGCCAAAACATGTGCTGTATTATTCAAGCATATTTTTTCCCCAGGATTTGAAAGTAATTTTGACATAAATTTAATTAAACCCCAAAATCCTACTCTTATGTTTTGTAGACTGTCATCACAGCTAAATGCCATAGTTATTATTTGGAATACTGCAAAACACATCCATGCCAACCTAGAGGTTCCTTTATATTTCACTAGAAGTGCAGTTGATACAGGCGTACTAGTATTTTCCCAGTGAAAATTAAACAATAGTCACTTTGTCTTATATAATTAATTTACACACATGTGTCTGTATTGAAAATATATTAATGTGGGGCTACACAAAAGAAATTATGAGTTTTGATAAGGCATAAAATCTCCACATCAAAACTAGAGTTCTAGAGTTAATATTCTATGCTTTTTTGGGAGCAGATAAAGATCTAATGACCAGAGAAATTTAATGTCAATAAGTAGTCAATAAGTTGTCCTCCTTGGAAAATTCACTTAGTCAAAATATGTTGTGCATTGCATATGTGGCATCAGGTTCTCTGGGTTTTTATATGCACACATTAAGCTCAGGGTCTACTACATCACTACACCTTACTGGGTAGCATCACTTACCTGAAAGTAGAGTGAATGGCCAGTGTCTCCTAGGTTGTTATGATTAGAACCAATACGCAGTAACTTCCAAAGTTGCAGGAGTTCACATACATGACGAGAAGGCAAAACTAGTTCTCTACAGATTCCTTTTGAGTTCTAACTTTCCTGTTGTGGTTTTCTAAATTTGATTCTTATTTCTTGCTGAATAGGTTTCTCAGGGATCCCTGATCTCCCTTTTAATGTGGAGCTCATACTCAATAAACTGCCAAGAAAAAAAAAAAAAAAACTACATGTCTGCAGAAAACAACTGGATGTAATGTGGCAAATATACTCTATGAGAAAAAAAAAAGTTTCACTTAAACAAAAGGCAAGTGGATTTGTTTTGACACAGAATAATTTCATGTACTTGAATATTAAATATAGATGTTAATCTAATCCTATATCATGAGTCTAGAAATGGTGGAATCATCTTTGGTTATGAACTGATTTGTCTAGCTATTCTTCTCCACCCAGGTAGCAAAAGTAACAGCTCTTGTCATCTATCTTGTTTGACACAGCATTAAGAGAAGGTCTGCTATAGGATTAGGTGTCAATAAATAATCACTGTGAATGAATGGTTAAAAAAATGTTTACTCATACATACCTATCCATGGTGTACATACACATATACTTCATATTTACAGATATTTTATATTAATTATTATCAGAAGTCTTTTGACAAGCATGTTACATTTTGAGCATTTATAAAATTAAACAAGCATATGTAATATTGTTCCTTTAAATTACACTAATGATCAATTAAATTCATCAAATGCTTGTACATCTTTCTGAATTTTTTTTAAAAGATTTATTTATTTATTTATTTATTTGGCAGAGAGAAACACAGTGAGAGAGGGAACACAAGCAGGGGGAGTGAGAGAGGGAGAAGCAGGCTTCCTGCTGAGCAGGGAGCCTGATGCGGGGCTCGATCCTGGGTCTCCAGGATCATGACCTGAGCCAAAGGCAGTCGCTTAACCAACTGAGCCACCCAGGCGCCCCTCTTTCTGAATTTTTAATAACACTTTCTTCTTTTAGGAAAAAAAATTTCGAAAATGAATTAAATGCCAACAACCCCAGAAATATTCACATTAAATTAATCTATATTCCAACATTATTGGCAGCCAGTTGGTTAAAGCATATAAAAAATTGAATATGTACAAATGTAGAAACATTAAGTAGAAAATTTTGAGCTGCCTCAAATTTTCAGATGATTTGCTTAGCTAAGCAAAGCAGTTTCTACTGTCAAAAAAACATTGACTTATAGAATTAATAATAAAGTGATATTATGTTAGATATGTTTCAAGGTAATTTCCCATCCATTCTGTTTTGGAAAATTACCTGCCAATTGTCCCTCTTTTTTCAAAAATATCTATCTATATCTATACAGATTGAAATATAGATATAGGTGATATAGATACATTTAGATATACATATCTTGTTCTCATGCCCATCACAGTGACTGCTAATTGATCAGAAAGGTAGAAAGCCATTGAAATAAAACAGCTATTATAGGCCTATATGCTTTCCAAAGTTCGTGAAAAGGTATGACCTGGATAACTAGTTTAAACAGATTTCATTACTGGAAATTTTAACCAAGAGGCACAGATGTAAACTGAATGTTAGCATAAGGAAGTTAAGCCAAAATATGTGATACAATTTCCATAACATCAAAGCGTTGGGGAATTCATTCTTGCCTACATGCATATTGAGGCAAAAGGTACCCACCAGAAGATTTCTGGACACTAGAGGAGGTATAGATGAAAAAGCAGAGATAAGATAATCATACTGCCCCTGAAAGATAGGAAAATATGGCTTTGGACTCTTTTCTCATCTATAATTTTTTTCCTGGGTGGAAAAAAATCCTGATTAAACCTAATTTTTCGTCTGTGCAATGCCCTAATCTAAGCAGCTGACTATATTTGTTTTTTTGTTTTTAAGATTTTAGTTATTTGACAGAGAGACAGTGAGAGAGGGAATACAAGCAGATGGAGTGGGAGAGGAAGAAGCAGGCTTTCCCCCACTGAGCAGGGAGCCTGATGTGGGGCTTGATCCTGGGATCATGACCTGAGCCAAAGGCAGACACTTAACAACTGAGACACCCAGGCACCCCTAAAAATCACTTGCAAACTCCGTTTGTTTGTTTATTTGTTTGTTTGTTTTTTATTTGAGTGAGAGAGAGGGAGAGCAACTGACTATATTTGTAAGAAAAATACACAATCACGAAAGACTACTCTCTAAATTTATGAGCAGTGATACACAGTTCTTCAACACTGCTGGAAATACTACCATAGTTCCTTAGTCTTTTCTCCCTTTGTCTTTGTTTCTTTTTTCACAAACTCTTTTGTTTGTTTTTCTGAAATCTCCAAAACCTTTTCCTCTGTCACTTTAAACTGATGCTTATATTTCATATATAGAAATATATGAAATATATTTGAAATAAGTTAAATATATAAGACAATATATAAGACATAATGTGTTATCTGTTGCATCTATACATTTGAATGTATATGCATATATACATATGCAATCAGATAAGAACAACTTTTATATTATAAAATAGGTCCATCTATCTGCACCTGACAGTGCTTAGTTTTCCAATCCTTGTCTCTTTAATAGAAGAAGATCAATGGTCTAATCTAAAGTTGTATCTAACCCTTGTCCATTGGATATCATTCTCTCTGACCTACTCAATGCTTCTACACTGACAACTACCTCTACTTTCTCTTCCCTATAATTTTCCCCCCTTTCTGTTCCTTTATTCTTATCCACATGTCTCTCTCTCTCGATCACTATATATATCTGCACTATGTATCTGCACATATATCTGCTCCTCTTTAGAGAAACACTTCCATGACTTTTTTGGGAAGTGTTTGCTATTACTTCCTGGCTCCTATTTTCTCTTACAAACTGTCTTACCCAACTTAACCAAATCAGTGGTCATTTCTGAATCTCCATTATACCTGATTTCACCAGCATCGATTCAGCTCATTATTCTGTCTTCCAAGAAAAACTTTCTTAATGAGTTTCTATGTATCTATACTCTCCTGGTTTTCCACTCCTATCATTGCAGATTATGTATATGTCTCCTTTACCTGCCTTCTCCATCTCTTCACCTCTGAAGGTTGAATGAAATACAATAAACTTCTACTTCTACACTCTTTGCTTCCCAGTGTGCACTCCTTCAGTAGTTTATCTCAACTACCGAGTCCTTTGCCTTGTCTCTTTATCAATATACTTATAAATTCTGTATTTGCGTATCTTCCTCCAAATCTTCCTTTGATTTTCTGACCCATATTTAACTGAATAAATGGCATTTTCCTTGCTTGTCTAAAAGGGATTTAAATTTAACTAACCTTAAATGCATAAGTATATGTATATATTTTCTCCTCACATCCACTTTCAAAAGTGTGAGTCCCCCAGTGTTTCACATTTCCATAAATGACTCCTCAAATTTTCTTTTTTTAGGCTAGCTTATTTTTTTTAATTCCCATAAACTCAATGTCCACTTCACAGCAAAGTATGTCAGATAGTCGTACAACGTTGTACTGCCACTGATACATCTGTTGTCTTGATTCAAACCACTGTCATCTCTCTCTCTCTTTTGGGCAACTGTAATTAGATGCTAACTGACCTCTTGACTTACACCTTGCTTTTCTGGGTTAATGAATTCTCATCCAACATCTCTTTACCTGTCATCAAGAGGAAAGAAGATACTGACAAAACGTAATCACAACTCATGCCTAGATTTTGGTGGGGGACTTTAGACACACAAATCACTGGAAATTCATATATTGATGAAAGAAACATATAGAAACAAGTCTTTAAAGTGATTATCACATAGGGGAACACATGAAATGCTTCACATTTGTCTGAGTACACTAACAATATTGTAACTATGAGGTTGATAAGTAATTCATAGCTAGATGATGTGGTATCTTTATTACTATATTTTTGTTTTTGAAGATCTTATTTATTATTTGACAGAAAGACACAGAGAGAGGGAACATAGGCAGGGAGAGTGATAGAGGGGGAAGCAGGCTTCCTGCCTAGCAGGGAGACCAAGGCAGGGTTCAATTCCGTGACTCTGGGATCATAACTTGAGCTGAAGGCAGACGTTTAATGACTAAGCCACCCAGGCGTGCCTAGATTATGTGGTGTCTTGAACTAAATCAAACTGATTGTTTATGAGCATATAAATTGATTTGAACTTTTATTAATTGAAGTTCCTTATACTTTGCTTAACCAGTTATCAAAAGAGCAACAATGTTAATTATCTATGTTTTACATTGTGCTGGAAAATGCCAAATCTCCTTTCTTCAATGTGATTCTCTCCAAATATTTTTGTCACATAATTATCTGGATGACAACCACAGGCAAAGCTTCTCACTTTTCCCATCTGGTTTTAAATTTTTACCATTTTTTTTTCAAATGCTCTCTAAAGTATTTATAGACACTCCTCAGAAAGAATTATCTATTTATTTATTTATTTATATCTTTTCTTACCTATTTGTTTATGAGAAAAAGCATACAGGGTAGGTACAAAGTGGAGGGGGAAAAAGAATCTTAACCAGACTCCACACCCAGGGCAAATTCCAACACAGGTCTGGATCTTACAGCCATGAGTTCATGACCTGAGCAAAAATTAAAGGTTGGATGCTTAACTGGCTGAGCCATCCAGGCCCCATACCCTCAGAGAGTATTTTAAAAGTGAATAAAAATCAGCCTAATGGAGAAAAATTTTCAGCTACACTTTATAGAACATTTTATCCCCAATTATATATGCTGAATGTAATCAATGGAAGGTTTTCCATTATCCTATTTTGCAAAGAAATATTAAAGAGAAGATTTTTAACTCCATTAAAATATAATGGCTGTAAAAAATGTTCTTCACTTTGTTAAGTTACAGAAATGTCACATTCTGCATTTGAAAATAGGATACTGAGGAAATAAACATGATAAGTGAAGGAGTCCGTGAGTGGTAATGATTGTTATAGTATTTCAACAGTCTTAAGATAGAAGAAAAATTAGCTGAATGGATAAAATGTATAGAATGTTCTCATTTTCTGTCACTATCTAATATTGTGCTTATAACTATTAATGGAATATTCATACATCCATAGAATACATGAAATAAAATTTTAAACTAAAATATTCATTCTATAACTTGAAACTAAATGAAAATGCTATCACATGAAAATATATAAAAACAAGATAAGACTATCCATGTATTTAAATGTTAAATTTAGCTCTTATAACAGGGGGAACAAATGGGAAATTTTGACAAAAATTAAATGCATCAAGGCATGCATTTAATCTCTACAATTTTGGGGTTTTGAGGATAGGGGAGTAAAATAACGTTGTCCCATATCTAACAGACATTCTATTCACAGCATAAGATAAGCAAAATAAGCCTAAACTACATCTGTGAGGAAGGTGACTTTAAGATAGTTTCTCAAATGTCAACCAAGAAACTAAGAACAAATATTTATTTATTTGTTTGTTTGTTTGTTTGTTTATGATTTTATTTATGTATTTGACAGAGAGAAACACAGCTAGAGAGGGAACACAAGTAGGGAGGGTAAGAGAGGGAGAAGCAGGCTTCCTGCCGAGTAAGGAGCCGATGTGGAGCTCGATTCCGGGACTCCAGGATCATGACCTGAACTGAAGGCAGACACTTAACGACTGAGCCAGTCACCTACTTTTATTTATTTTTATTTTTTTATTATGTTATGTTAGTCACCAAATAGCACATTATTAGTTTAGATGTAATTGAATATATTTCTAAAATCAAGTTAGTTATTTTTTCTTTAAGTAGTCTTATCTAGAATCAGAAAATTTACTACCAATAATTAGCTTATTATAACCTGGAAAATTCAGTTACATAACAATTTAACCAGAGTCTAATTAAACCTAAAGGAAAGTATGGTTTTACAGAGTTAAATTTGGTAATTTGTGTGGCTTTACAGAGTAAAATTTGATAATTCATTGGAATCAAATGTTGACAGTTATTGTATAAAAGTTACAATCTTAAATAATTATTATCTGTCACTAGGTTCTTCAGTTGGCTAAGAACCTTATCAAATGCATTACTTAATCCTTCAAAATACCACATGAACAAGAATGTTTTGAAATAATGTTACATATTCATGGAAATCACTATTAGAAGTAAAGTTTTAAAAATCATAGGCAAGCAATATATCATGATTTTATATATTTCAGCAGAATACTTGCAGCATACATGCACTAAACAGAAGACAGAATCCCTTGGTTCTTATACCAGTAGCATTAACTTGCTATGAAAGTGTTGGCAGGCCCTTTTTAAAATCTTAAGTCTTGTTGCCTTCTATATAGTACACTGGCTTGTTATGATGAAATGGTAATATAATACTTGTGTAAGTGTTTTGAAATAAATAATATTCAATGTACCAATATTATTACCGGTATTCTCTCTCCCTCTTTTACTTTCTGGCAATATTTTTTAATGTATTTGTTAAGTAGTCAATATCTAAATCTCTTTTCAATAATTTTTATATTCTATGTAAAATCTATCATTTATCTACTATCTATCCATAAATGGAAGGTAAGCCCATATAATATATAATGTTTACAGATTGCTTTATAGACTTTTCAAAAATCAGAGGAGAAATAAACATTTTGTATGATTTTAATAATAAATGGTAACTTTCTGAGTGTACACATTACAATGATTTCCACAGAGTAATGAGCAATGCATAGAATTCCATATTTCACATTTTCATTAGAGTGGCAACAAAACTATATTATTAACTTTGGTTAAATGTTAAATGTGAGATAAACTTTAAAAGTGAAACAAAGCTCGTTCAATTTCATCCACCAAATTCGGAAAGTTACTGTAACTATCCAAATTCCAGGGATTAATCAAATTGGTTTTGATTTTGTGTACTGAGGGCATTCAAAAGAACTAGAATACCTGTGTGTATATTATGATCTTAAAGAGTTAATGCACATTTGTAGTTGCCCAATGTATTAGTTTCACTACCATCCTGTAGTTCCACTTAGCTAATACTGCCCAAAACCCAAACCAAAGCAAACAAACAAGTATCTAGATGTTACTCTCCAAAATTTAAATATTTATCAAAATTACAATTTTCATAAAATGGCATAGAAGACTAAACATAAAATAGAAACTTTGCAAAGCTCTCTTCAAAAGAAAAAAGTAATCTAAAAATCCCACATATATTAACACAGCAATTACTATTACATTTTAAAATATCATTGTAACATTGGTAGCCTAGTTTTCTAGTCCAAGTTCTATGAGTTCTATCTTAAAAAAAAAAAAAATCAGGTAAAAGGACCAATTAAAAAATGGAATAGGAATGTCTCTCCAGATTATACCAAAGAAAAAGAACACAATGTCAGATCTCTTTCAAATACTGCAGACATAGACATAAAAGCCATATTTCCCAAGTTGTTATTGTTTGTGATGCACATTTAAGTGCACAGAACATTTGCTTTTATGGCAGTTTTATTCTCAGCACAGTAAATGGCAAAAGGGTTTCTGTTCAATTGACTTTCTCATAAAAGGTTTAATTCCTTATTCATTTTGGCATAGGTTATAGCTTGAGTTTCTTACTCTAGCTTATATCTATTCTCTGAGTAAGTAAATTCTACTGTGTAAGACAGACTGACCTGGAATCTGGGTGAGAGAAAATTATACTTGTTATTAGTGACATGAATTGCAGAAGCTAGAAGCCCTTTGGGGATAGAGTGGGGATGGGAGATGACTATAAGCCAAAACTTCCATCACAAGGAACAGTTAGGTATTCCACAAAAATAGAATGTGTTATGCTACGTGAAGGGATTCAGTACAGTTCACCTCAGAATGTGCCACATTGGCATGAGGATTATTTCCAGACAATCTTATTTGAAGACAATAAAGGCCCTACAGACTCAAGAAGACCTTTTTGGTTCCCCCTCCCACCAAGCTGCCTAAAATAATTTAGATAGGGGGCCTGTACCAGGAAGGGACTTATTACTAAAGATAACTTTTTTGTTGTAACATAAGGAAAACTCAGCAAGACATGGAAAACATTTGCTTGCCAAACTTTTGCTCATCCATTTCCCTGTGAGTTGTCTTTTGACATTTTTTTTTTTTTTGAAGTCCCAGATCCTCACCCTCTTCTTATTTCAGGATGCAGGTAGACCTCAATTCCCTGTCAATGAGTCTCATTTTCTTATGGGTCCCCATGTGTATATAATTAAATGTATTTCTCTCTCTCTCTTTTAAAAGATTTTATTTATTTATTTGACAGAGAGAGAGATCACAAGGAGGCAGAGAGGCAAACGGAGATAGAGGAAGAAGCAGGCTCCCTGCTGAGCAGAGAGCCCAATGTGGGCCTCGATTTGAGGACCCTGAGAACAGGGACCTGAGCTGAAAGCAGAGGCTTTAATCCACTGAGCCACCCAGGTGCCTTATTTCTTTCTTCTTCCATCTTCTTATCTGTCTCATATCAATTTGATCATTAGGACAGCCAGAAGAATAGAAATGTAAAGGAAACTTTCTTCCTCCCCAACATACGTCAAGTATCATCTTAAAGCTTTTGATGCCATAAACAAATACTATAACATTCCATATCCTCTTATAGCCAGTTTCTTTGTAATCACAGATATTTGAATACATTTCTGAATAGAAATAAATTTAAATATGCTGCAGTCCTAGATTTATTACATAGTTTATTTATAGTTTCACAAAGCATAAATCATTAAAGGAAAATTCTTAGTCAATTCATGTCTCTATTTAAGAGTTAGTAATAGTAAATGCTAAGCATACTACAGAGACATTTAAATATTAAGCATGCAATAGAAGGGAGATATATAGATATAGTTATAAGTATAGATATATGCATAGATATAAAGATGTAACTGTAAATATAGATATAAATTTCTTTAACTTCATTCTAATCTTAATTTTAATGTAATCAATAGACAGGATTATACAGCTGTAATTCATTTTAATACGTTTAAATATAAAGACAAACATAAACCTGGTAAATTTGATATGTCAAATAAGACTTAGCTTAAAGTTGAAATAATTAATAATGCAAACCATACTTTCTTTAAAATTGTCTTAAGTATTTGCTCATATTTTTACAGTACTTTTCCTTTTTATTTTGAGATAACTCTTGAGTCACATGGGGTTGTAAGAAAGAATAGAGATTCCATGTACCCTGTACCCAGTTTCTACCAATAGTATCATTTTGAAAAACTGTAGTACAATATCATAGCCAGTATATCATCTTTAACACTATCCACTGATCTTACTAAGATATCCTGTTTTATATGTATCTATTTGTGTATGGGTATGTGTTTAATGTAATGTAACATATGAGTAGGTCCCTGTATTTAACAACATAGCCAAGAAGATATAGAAAAGATGTTTCAATGTTTTTAAAAGTTAATTTTAAGGCACTGGTAATCTTTTAAAGCAGATGTTAACAAACTTTTTTTTTTTTTTAAGATTTTATTTATTTGACAGACAAAAACACAGCTAAAGAGGGAACACAAGCAAGGGGAGTGAGAAAGGGAGAAGCAGGCTTCCTGCTGAGCAGGGAGCCCGATGTGGGGCTTGATCCCGGGTCTCCAGGATCATGTCCTGAGCCGAAGGCAGTCGCTTAACCAACTGAGCCACCCAGGCGCCCCGTTAACAACCTTTTTATGGGAAGATCCAGACAAAATGTTGGATATTTTTATGCCTTGCAGACCATACTATCTCTGTTATAAATATTCAAATCTCCTTTTGTTTTGCAAAAACAACCAAAGGAAATCCCTAAATAAATGGTTGTGACTGTGTTCCAATAACATGTTGCTTTAAAAAAGTGGCTGCAACCCAAGTTTGGCCTTTAAGTTCTTGTTTGTTGACTGTTATTCTAAGATATGCATAATTACCTTTATTGGATCTAAAATATGAATTTTTTTCTTTTTCTTTTTTTTTTGGAGGGAACTCACCCGTGTTATTTAGTTTGTTTTTGTTTTGTTATTAAAAATATAATTAAACATTAGTTTTTAACAGTTGTTGAACTTAATATTTTGATTTGCTTCTTTTGGGCCATTATTAGAAACGATGTAATTGTAGACATTCTCCAGAAAAGTTCACAATCACAGGGATTAATTTTGGCTATCACAACACGTCAGGTCTTTAGCTATAACAAATCTTGTTTTCCACCTAAAACTTGGCCAATTGCACACCAATAAGACAGGCAATATATTGTTTTGTTGTACATCACTTAGTTCCTTCTTGCTGAAATAAAGACTTTTTGTGAAGTATTTATGTATTAGGCAAAATCACAAAATAAATTTCTGAGAACTGAGTAGTGCATAAACCATTGGTAACTAACCCAGATAATATAAATGAAATTTTAATACTATGTATAAAGAGTTAAAAAAGTATTTTGACTTATATATGATGAGAAAGTATTTTGAAACAGTCATAGATCTGATAAATATACTTAGTATAAGTCTGAAAGACAAAAGTTTTTCAAACCATTGTTTTATGAATTCACAGGGAAGACAAAATTCCTAGCTATATCCAGTTCATCTATGTCCATACTGATATAGATATTGAGTTGTATTATGTGTAAGCCTCAAGCAATAAAGTTGAACATTAGAATATATCGATTTTTATCTCACATGATATTTAATATCATATGTTTCCACATAACTGATTGCTGGTTGTCAGCTGGACAAAACCTCATTTTGAGTATGTTTCTATATTACCTTAATAGAATATTATTTATATAGTTCTATGATGTCATGCATCAGTGGCATAGCAATATTGTCACTGTACCATCTCAAGTCAAAATGGCAGAATACACTCTGTCTCTCTTTCACGAGTTTTAAAGCACAATTGCTAATAGAATTAATCTTAGTTATTTGTAAAATAGATTTGATAGAAGAAAGGAATAAACTGAACTTGAAACCAAAAAAAAAAAAAAAAAGCCCTGCTATTCTTTCTGTACAAGAAGAGAACCTGAAATCATAAACTACTCTGTGCATGAATTCAAGATGCACATAGTTCACTATGGTAAAGAAACTGTTATCATTTTACTTGAATTATATCAGTGGGTTTCTAGTAGCCACACTGACTACAGAGTTTTGCACCCTTTTTCATTTGACAAGCTCTGTGTATCATTTTATTATCACCTTGGAAATAATATTTTATTTGTTCTACCATGTTTGAAAAGAGAAAGTTTTTATTCATTTTACTTAATATCACACAAATGGCAAGTATAAATACTTGAGGAAAATTATGAAAAAATGGGATATGAACCAATTGAATATTAGAAATCAGGTTGACCACTAACCTCATCAAATGATGGAATTTATGTATATTTAACATCTCTGAATTTCAGTCTGAGTTATGATTATGAATAAGCAAATATTTCTCCAGTAGAAACAAATAAAGACAAAATAAGCTTATGAATAAATGACATTAGAAACATTCAATGATTTATTCACTTATATAGCACATTAAAATGATTTCTCAAATTATTACTTCAGCAGTACTTTTTTATAAATAGTAACCAACGGTTTTGGGTACTATGAAAGTAAATACCAATATTTTTAGGTTTTAAATTCTTATAATCCCAGATTTACTACTTAAATTTAGCAGAGTTCTTCAGAGTTATTTCAACAGACATTTATAAGTTCCACATAATTCAAATTATGTGGTGCAAACTGAAACCCATCATTTTTAATCAGGAAGAAATGAGATGTTATCACAGCATGGTTGGGCATCCACTATTCACCCAATTCCACTGCAGGTGCTTTTCACTAGGTGGATTTGGCGTGTTGGCTCAATTGGCCTCCCTGTGTCCTAAGTTAACTGCCATGATTGGGAAGCCATATGGTGCAATGCTGTAAGCTATATTAAATCTGAGTCATATTTTGGCCAACTTGAGAGTCAGAATTGTATCCATGGACATTCTGTATACTCACTGCTTATTGATGTAATTAAACTCACATTTTTTTTTTCTTTCCGTTTTTAAATGCTCACTAATATGAAATCATGCTAGAATTTAAACGTAAAGGCAATAGTTGAGAAAAGGAAAGAAATAGAAGGTGACACTTTAGGTTCACCCTGTATTTACCTTTAAAGAAGCAGTCTTCGTTGTGAACAATGGTAATCTTTTGCTTTTTCAGGCAAGCAGCTCTATGCACTTCACAGTGGTTTTCATAAAATTCTCCATCAGATCCACACACGGGTTTGTAGTGCCTCTTGCAAATGTCCATACAAGCACATTCTGCTTGCCCTGTCTCTCTGCTGATGACACAGTGCCTTCCCAAACCACAGTATTTATTTTCACAAGATCCCAAAGGGCCATCCTGAATCAGGAATCCTGAAGATAAAGAAGAGGAAAATCATTTGTAGTCATACATCTAAATAATATGTGCATGGGCCGCCTGGGTGGCTCAGTTGGTTGGGCGACTGCCTTCAGCTCAGGTCATGATCCTGGAGACCCTGGATCGAGTCCCACATTGGGCTCCCTGCTTGATGGGAAGCCTGCTTCTCCCTCTCTCACTCCCCCTGCTTGTGTTCCCTCTCTGGCTGTGTTTCTCTCTGTCAAATAAATAAAATCTTTAAAAATAAATAAATATAAATAAATATAAATAAATAAATAAATAAATAAATAAATAAATAATATGTGCATGTCAAAATATCAAATAAAGAGAAATCTAAGAGAAATATAGTATAATCAGGATTCAGTTGTTCTCAGTGCCAAAGAGACTTGTATCAGATAGGTAGATGACTTTTTGAAAACACTGTCAACATTCTTCTCCTTCTACCCCGCTGTGCTGTTGCTCTTTTTTCCCTCTCCAATGAGTAGTGTGGTCCTTAGGAACATTATCCCACAAATATTTAAACTTCCTGAGTTCAAATCCTGGTTCTACCATTTATTAGCTGTATGTCTTTGGATAAATTAGTTTGTGCCAAGTTGTCCCATCTGATAAATGATGGTAATACTATAGACCACCTCCTACAGTAGTACAAAATATTACCTGTAAGAAACCACAGGAATCACTTTCCTGTCATATAATAAATGTTGAATAAATGTTAACCTTTACATTAATAGAATTTTGGATAAGATAAATGACATGTATGTATATAAAGCGAGAAATAGGAATGGGAAATAATTGTGCCTTGAATACCTCATGGTGGGTTCTGATAGCTGATCTTTTCTTGTTTTGACCTTTGCCATTGGACAATCAACTAAAGGAATCAATCATGAAGAATTCAATTTTCTTGCCCCTTATTCAGTTTAACAATCTCCAGTGGCATCAAAAAGTAGTAGATGGATCCAGCATTCTTGTACTAAAACCAAACTAATCAACTTGAATCCCTACACTCTAATAGACAGATTTGGTTTCTCTGCTTTGAGAATTTATCTGACTGGAAAGTAAAAAAAAGGTCAGTAAACTAAATATATATATATTAATATTTTTATAACATATTAATATGTTTAATATTAATATATATATTTATAGACTTAATAAATATCTATAACTTATAAATAAATAAAATATTATTTAAAATTATATTTATAACTTATAAATATAAATTATATATTTATAAACACATAGATATAATGTACACATGCATATGTATATATATATGTGTGTATATAACAATCACTGACACATTTTGCAAAAATGATTTGTGAGATAATGAATTAAAATAATTTTCTTAGATATTTAGTGTACATTTTTAGCTTATTGATATAAGCATTAGCTTGTTGATCTAAAACCATCTCTCCACATGATAACATCATAATTATTAAGAATACAGGTTCTGATCCAGAGCTGAAACCATAACCCCACCAGTTCCAATCTTTAGGACCTTAGGTAGGTACCTAAACCTCTGTAATTCAGTTTTCTGGTCTGTAAATAAGGATAATACCATATTGTCACAGGATTATCAAAATTAAAGGGCTTGGCACATGTAAAACTCTATTTACTTGCTTCTTATTCTCATTCTTCTTATTATTATAACTATCTTTTTAAAGACTATTTTCATAAGGACAGATACATACAAAGGAACAAGTGTTTAAAAAATCAATTTTGTTTTTAAATGAAACCTGTACAGTAATTTTACTTTTATAGATGTATTTCCAAATGGAGTGTAGCAAATTTAATATTACATAAAGAAAAGACCAATAAAATCAACTGTGTTTTTTTTAAAGTATGTCTTTTGCTATCAGTATAAATTGGAATAAATCTTCTTGAAAACTTTTAAATATTTGAAATCTTTGATACCACATTCTAATTGTTAAGAAAACAATCTATAAAATTTTAAAAAAGAAAAAGATACATAATTTACTGAACAAATCTTCCCAATGTAGTGTTATTTTATATGATAAGTCATTGAAATACTTTAGTAAATTTTGTAAAATATATTTAATGTGATAGTTGCTGAAGTTTGGCAGGTATTAAAATAACCTAGAAAAGTTGTTAAAACATTGATTCTGCCTCCAATCTACCTCAGAGTTTTTGATTCAGTATATCTGGATATGTGTAGCCCAAAATGTATATTTCCAAGTTCTCATGTGATGATGACCCTGTTGTTTCTGAGATCATACTTCAAGGTCTTTGCTTTAATGAAATTCTGTTTTATATTAAAGATAAATATAACACAAAGAAAAAAACTAGGTAAATCATTAGACACTGTTCTTAAATGGAAAAGATGAGAAGGTTAGCTATGATTAAAAACATAAAATAATGCAAGTATTTAGCAGTAACTAAGGAAAGATAAAGAACAACAAATGGATATAATACAGGGCAAATTTTTCTCTTGGCATTATTGCTTTTCAATGATCAATGCAATGCATTTCAAAAAGTCCAAATTTATGTCAATTGTGACTGTAAAATAATGACTAATTTCAATTTGGAAAATCTTTTTCCTCATCCTTATGCCAGTGTTTATGCCAATTGTTGATTTAATGTTTATAGAGTCCAAGATGTGACTGTCAGGAATCTGACTCACATACTAGTATTTTGTATAATTTTATACCGTATATTTTCTTATAGTTGTTACTATCTAATTCTATTTTTTGCTATCAAATAGTTTAATATTTATCAAGAGAATAATTTTTTACTATCAAAGAATGAGTCTAATGTTTACTGAGAGTCTGATCATTTTACATTTTAGTCACAAGTGAGTTGGCTAACTGAATCAGTAGTTTTCTTTTTGGTGGGGAATGCTCTGCTACAAATGAAGTCATTTCTCATATATCTAGGATGGTGAATTGCATTCCCAGAGTTTCTCCTCTAAATTTTTTCCTCTTGAAGTCTGTACTCAAGTTCAGAGATTTGTATTAGGATATTGGCCATTTTCTAGAAGTTAATGAACTAGCTAGAAGCTGCATGTTGCATGTAGTTGCTACAATTAAAGGGAATTTAATTAATTCATATGCAATCCAAAAGAAAGCTCATATTATGTAAATGAATAGCTAGAACATATCCTTTCTGACAGTAATTATCCATGACTAACGCTGAATTTAAGTTTCAGCTGAGACTAAATCAATTTAATCTGATCAACATGTCAAAGATTTCTTTTAAGTACATTCAGTCAGATGACACACTAAGTGAATTTTAATCAAGAACTTATATCCTACATATCCTGCTCTCTCATAACTTGATAAAATAACATTTGTTCCAAAAAAAGTGCTGTATAGTTAACACACATATCATTGTATAATTTCTATGCCTTCAGAGCATTATAAAAACTTCTCAGATTCAAAGATGAAATCTTCAAAGATGAAAGACACTAAGTCATAAAGAAAATAATTCTATAGAATTCTAAAGATGATCCTTTCAGATTCCCAATCATGATGCACTCCTCTTCAAGTAATTTACATATATATAATATGCAATTTATCAAACAGTACTTAATATAGAATTTATGTAAGTTGAAATATACTTTAATAAACTACTTATTTTTATTTGCAAGTTTTTATGTTACTTGCTCTAGAACAGATGAAAAGAGTGGTCATTGACACTCTTTTTAGTGGCTCACAATGGTCATACAGCAGGATTTGAGTGTTCCAAAGTAGTGGGGCAAAGATTTAGGGGCACATTTAGGGACACAAAGGAGAGTGAGATAGATAGCAACAGGTAAAACCTCACAAGCAATGTATCATGTCACAGTTAATGTTATGTCTTACAAATGGGTTAGTTGAGAAGACTGCTCTAGGGATAGACAGGGCATGAAATAGACTGATACTGAACTGAAAATAGAAACAGCAGAGAAAGGAAAAAACCAGATTTTGATGAGTTAACTACCTCTAATGATTCCAATGGAATATAAATTTAATTAATTTAGAGTGCCAAGTTATTTGAGGTGTTCTCATAAAAGGGTATAATGCTAAAGTCCAAAATATAAGTATTATGTTAAATTTGACTTGTTAAAAAATTTTTTAGTTAGAGAACAGGGTTATAGTCTTTGCTTTTCTATTACCTATATGTCTTACTTCATCCAGGTTGTAATGTCTTTGGGCCTGATATTCAAATGGTAAGATAAGAGAGAACTAATAAATTATCTTTAGATTTACTCTTATTCAATACCTTTATTTAAGAATGGTTGACAAAGCATGATTTTGATTTTAATAAAAGCTATTATTTGATAAATATATTAAGCTTTCTCTAGAATGCTTCATATTTAAACTTATCTACATTAAATAATCATATACTTATAATTCTCTAGTTTAAGTATTTTCATATCCTGAAAACATTCTGAAAGCAAATATGAAAAACCTTTCATATTCTGAAAACTAACCCTGAAAAAAAACATAGAAAATGTAAAATTATTTTTTACTTAGATTTTCTAATTTCTCTTTTCTAAGATTTTATTGTTATATATTCTATTTTGTATTATGTTAATAAGTACAACAATGGATCATAAAATCAGAGTCCTTTGTTTAACTCTTAGGAAATTAGTTAAAACTGGTGAGCCTCAGTTTCCCTGACTAGAACAAAGAATTTCTTCTCTGGGCATATTATTTAGTGAATAAATAAAATGAGGATAATAATAATGGCCATAGGATAATATGATTGATCCTACAAGCAGATTCTGTGAGATAATGCACTGCATGTGCTTGGTTTAGAGTTTGTGCTTAACAGATATAGTTATAATTATTAAGAACTATCATTTACTATAGATTTGGCATGTAGAATATATTGACTTAAAATCATTGGCATGATGAAGAACAGCTTTTGACAACTTTAGTTTTAATATGCCCATTAGGAATGTATTTATGGGAGTGTGGAAATAGGTTTTTCCCAAATAACACATCTAAAATTTTCAAGAGTATCAACTACTTAAGAATTTCCCTTATCTGCAAAAACAAAGCAAAACAAAACAAAAGCCCCTCAAATTTATATAATAACATATTTTGCTTTACACATAATACTTTGGTGACTTTTTGTTACCCACATACAGAAAAATTACAAAACTCTTCAGTAAATACAGAATACAATTTCTTGTAAACTGTAAACTCAAAGAAAACACAGTTAGTCCTTACAAACTTCATGGCAAGTACCAGTTCAAGTAAATATTCCAATGTCTGCAGAAGATTGGGCACAATATGATCTTTTCATGACCTTTAATGATTGGGATATGTATGTCCTGCTGCTACTTTGTGAACTCAGTAAAAATAAAGCTATCTGAATGATAGTGTACCCAGTGTACTACTACTGAAAGATAATTTAAATGGTCACATGTCTGTACTTCAGTGAATTTGGAAACTTCTTCCCCATCTTATTTTAGACAGTCCATTGGACTTCTGTAAGCACCTTCATGTAATTCTGCAATCAGATTGATTTTAAAAGAAGAAAATATAAAAAAAATAAATTATTGCACGGAGCACTGGGTGTGGGGCATGGGCAATGAATCTTGGAACACTGAAAAAATAAAATAAATTTAAAGTTAAAAATAAGGTAAGTAAAACAAACAAACAAACAAACAAAAAACCCAACCAAACAAACAAACAAACAAAAAACAGAACAGGAATTCAGTTAAGTTCCAACCATCCAAGTGATAGTTTCTGTTTAAATCACAGAAATTTTTGCCAGCACACAGGTGATTTTTGATATTATTTTAAGAAGTTATCACTAGCTAATATGCTAACAGTTATTTACTTCTTGCTTGATGTTCTCAACTGCAGCATAATTCCAACAGCAGAAAACTGAAAAAGATTAATATGCACTCTCAAAACTCTTTTCAACCCCAACTAGTGACCTTGAAAACAAAGCACACAAAAATATTTCCCCATCATTAATTTTATCCTTTCCAAATCCCACCTAGGAGACAAGATTTCTCTCTTGACTTAGTATTTCTATCCCATTGAGAACTTATAGCATACACTTTACCAAATAAAAATACTCACATCATCTGTGTGATTTATTTAGATTGTGGAAATGGGTTGGAAGCTGAAGAGATCTTACTTGATCATACTTTCCTTTAGTAGCTAGAAATGCAATGACATTATGGATAGGCTGGAAAATAGATGACTTGAGAAACAGATGGATAGATCATAGGTGAGTATATGGCATTTAAGACCTTTTTCTTTTTTATGTAACAATGGTTATTAAAAACAAAATATTTACTTTTAGATATTTTAGTTCTGTAAAGATTTTGAGTGACAGTAAAAGAAGTATTTCTCTTGCTTAATAGCTGCTACTGTCTTCTATAAATGATATTGATTGATATAACAAATAAGAAAATAAATCAGACATAATATAAAAGCTTTATTTTATAGAAGTATATGCAATGAGAATAAAGCCATATGTTAAATCATCTGTGATACTTAAAATATTTCAGGCTTTGGAGTAAACCCAAAACTTTAAAAATATCATATTTCTTATTTATTTAAAAATTTAAAGCAGTAGATAGGTTATTCTCAAATAATGTAGACATTTTCACACTTGATAAAGAATATTAAATAACTATGGAGTGTCTTAATATTTAAGGATATTAAATAACTATTGATTAAGTATCTGCTTTCAGCTCAAGTCATGATCCCAGAGTACTGGCATCTAACCGGGCATCAGGCTCCCTGCTTTGTGCGGAGCCTGCTTCTCCCACTGCCTCTGCCTCTCCCAGCTCGCCTGTGCTCTATCTCTTTCTCTGTCAAATAAATAAATATTTAAAAAATATTAAATAACAAAATAAAATATTTAAAGTGAAGACCCAAACATTGTAATGGAAGGATAGATGTGGGTACATAATCTAAAGATTCATTATAATGCTGATTGTTGGAATCAGACCAACCACATGGTTAATAGGGAATTGAGGGAGAAAAGATAGAAATTTCTATTAAAACTATAAGAATGGCTGCTAGAAGAATATTGCTTTTAGATCTTAAAAGTCTCAAATTTAAAATCCGCTTCAATAAATTATTTTTAATATGCTTCATTTCCTTCGAAAAATTATTTTTCTTGGGATGTCTGAGTGGCTCTGTTGGTCAGGCTGGGATTATACTTCTCCCTTTCTCTCTGCCCCTCCTACCCATTTGTGCTGTCTTTCTCTCTCTCTCTCTCTCTTTCAAATAAGTAATTAAAATCTTTTAAAAAAAAGAAAAAATGGTTTTAATACCTTGATTTTATGTTTATAATTAACAGACTTCATTTTTTAGGCTTATAACAAAATTGTGTGTAAGTACAGAACTCCATAATCCAATCACAAAAAGGCAAATACGATATGATTCCAATTATGAGCTCCCTAGGGAATCAAAACCATACAGACATAAAGTAGGATGGTAGTTTGACAGGTGCTGGGAGAGGGGAAATGGGGAGTTATTGTTTAATGTGTATAGTTTCAGTTTTGCAAGATGAAAAGAGATCTGGAGAATTCTGAAGAGTAGTGGTGTGTTTGTACAGTTAACCACAAAATTGTATACTTAACAATGGTTAAAAAGGTAGTTTAATATGTATTTGACCACAATAAAAATTTGGAAAAAATTTTAAAGTATGAAGAGTTCCTATATATCCCCTTCTTCCAAAATGCACAACCTTCGCCACCATCAACAAAACTTGATCGTCCACTATTTGAAAAAGAGCCTTTTGGGGCACCTGGGTGGCTCAGTTGGTTAAGCGACTGCCTTCGGCTCAGGTCATGAACCCGGAGACCCGGGTTCAAGCCCCACATCGGGCTGCCTGCTCTGCGGGAAGCCTGCTTCTCCCTCTCTCACTGTTTCTCTCTGTCAAATAAATAAATAAAATCTTTAAAAAAAAAACAGAAAGAGGGGCGCCTGGGTGGCTCAGTTGGTTAAGCGACTGCCTTCGGCTCAGGTCATGATCCTGGAGACCCGGGATCAAGTCCCACATTGGGCTCTCTGCTCGGCAGGAAGCCTGCTTCTCTCTCTCTCACTCCCTCTGCTTGTGTTCCCCCTCTGGCTGTGTTTCTCTCTGTCAAATAAATAAAATATTAAAAAAAAAAAAAAAAGGAAAGAAAAAGAGACTTTGTTTCCTGAGAATCAACTTATTAGCATATCCAGGACACTATACTTCCACAATTAAGTTATAAAACTTGAATCTCTGTCAATTTTGAGGTTCTTTTTTTTCTCTTTGAGAGTGTAAATCAATGTAAGGGAGGACTTTCTTAAACAGCAAGGCATGAGATGTCAGGTTCAGAATACACAGTTCATTACTTTACAACTCTAACTCTTATTCCCATGGTCACCCAAATTGCACATTATATCAAAGAGACATAAAACCAAAACACAAGGCACTCTACTAGCATCAGTTCAAACAAACTACTTACTTTTCCCCTCCACCAACTGTGGCTTAAATCTACCTCCTATACAATTTCTTCATAAATTTATCTTCTGGATTCTGTCAATTTCCTTAAGTATTTGGAATAAAAGCAGGTGTTTTTAGCTTTTCATGCACTTAGCATCTTTGAGGTAACAGACACAGGTTCAAGCCACAGCTTGATGGGTCAAAATTCAAGGAGAAGATACAAGAATACTACCTCAAAAGCATTATGTCACCACCTTCTAATGTAAGGACATGTAACCCAGGCCAGCAAGGTTCTAGAAATCATTTAGAAGAGAAAAGGCCAGCACTGTATAGGAATTAGTCATGTAGAGAAGAAAATCCAAAAAGGAGATTTTGGACAAAGGTGTGGATGTATGCACATGATGATTCCATGTTACAAGAATGCAGAAACCATTGCTGATTGTTAGATGTTGTTAGCAAATTAGGAAAGGATTATAATGAACAGCCCTGAAGGCTATGCTAAGGGTGTGCTACTCTGGCAGTGGGAGCTGGTATTCTATAGTTTTAAGAAAGATCCTCGTGCTGGATAGAAAAGACACAATAGTCAGGAAGCTACCAGCCTGTACTTTGTGGAAATAATGTGAGTTAGAAAAATGACAAAAAAAATTATTTTTGGAGCAGTATAGTATCAGTCATAAAGAGAAGAGACAAAAAGAGTAGCTTTGAATATTATAAGAAAGAGTTTAAGAGTAGTTATAAATAAAGATAACTTTGTGAATAGCATTTAAGCAGTTGAAGAAATTCTTACCAGTCTCAATATTCTTGAACAATAATAGTAAGCACAATAAATAATTGGCTGTGGATTAAAATGACACAATTGAGAGAAGAATTCAAATGTCTTTAATTGCATCAATTTACATTATTGTGCAATTTTTCAATGACACTTGGTCATCTCACATAAAAGAGTAGGGGAGTAAGACTATGACACTATTCAGAGTAATAGTTCTACTTGTCAAGTGTGGTGGAAGGATTTGACAGGCACAGATATTCACCATGACACTGATGGGGGTGATGTGGTGGAAGGATTTGAATGGATGAAAAGCAGAAGCAAGTATAAGAAAGTACTGCACATAGGGGACAAAGAACAGAGTACAGATAGGAGGAAAAGGCAGTTTTCTGAGTTATTTCCTGGTAAATTGTTTTAGTATTTAATATCATCTACAGTTATGGAATTAAGTCCAAATACTCTTTTCAGCTGAAATGACTATCCATCATGTTTCTCTAATACATATGGAAATAAAAAATTCTCTTTCCATTCATCCAAATAACAGGAGACTTTTATATGCAAAATTGTCAAGGTCTTGAGTCTTCTATTTTTTTAAGTTACTGTTTATTAGCTCCTTTATATGAAGAAACTCTTAATATACATGTGCCTTTTTCATGTGTCTGAAAATTAAGCTGTATATAGCAGACATATAATTTACATAGCTTAAAACTGATTATCCTAACCAAAAAAATGATTGTCATACTAGCATTTTAAATATATTTGTTTTAAAATCTTATTTATTTTTTAACTCTTATTTAAATTCCAATTAAGGAACATGTAGTGTAATATTAGTTTCAGGTACACAATAGTGTGGTTCAACACTTCCATAAAACACCTAATGCTCATCCCAACCAGTGCTCTCCTTAATCCCTATCTCTTATTTAACCCATCCCCCCAACCACCTCCTCCTCTGGTAAACATCAGTGTATTCTCTATAGCTAAACGTCTGTTTCTTGGTTTGCTTCCCTCTCTTTTTTTTTGTTTTTGTTGTTTTCTTTTTCAGTTCCTTGTTTTGTTTTGTAAATTCCACATACTGTCTTTTTCTCTGACTTATTTCCCTTAGCATAATATTCTCAAGCTCTATTCATATCGTTGTAAAGGGCAAGATTTTATTCTTTTTCATAGCTGAGTAATATTCCATTCTGTGTGTGAGTGTGTGTATGCGTATAAAAACTATCAAAACTGAAGACACACACACACACACACACACACACACACATAACTTATTTACTTATTTATCCATTCAGCAGTGAGTAGATGGACACATGGGCTGTTTTTATAATTTGGCTATTATAGTTAATGCCGTTATAAACACCAAGGTGCATATAACACTTTGAATTAATATTTTTCTATCCTTTTGGAAGATATCTAGTAATAAAATTGCTGGATTTTAGGGTAGATCTATTTTTAACTTTTTGAGGAACTCCATACAGATTAGCTGCACCAGTTTGCATCCCCACTCACAGTGCAAGAAGTTTCCTTCCTCCTACTGCATATTCTCACCCAACACCTGTTGTTTCTTGTGTTGTTGATTTTAGCCATTCTGACTAATGTAGGTATAAGAATCTATCTCATTATATATAACAATACAGGCCCACCTCAAGAAAGAAGAAAAAATCGTAATAAACAACCTAATACCAAACTAGAAAAAGAATAACAAACACAGTCTACAGTCAGCAGAAGGAAGGAAATAATAAAAATTAGAGTAGAAATAAGTGATATAGAAACAAAAAAAATCAATAGAACAGATCAATGAAAACAGGAGCTAGTTCTTGACAAAAATAATAAAACTGATAAACTTCCAATCAGACTTATCAAAAAAAAAAGAGAGAAAGAGCCCAAAATAATTAAGTCACAAACGAGAGAGGTGAAAAAACAATTGACACTACAGAAATACAAATAACTATTAGAGATATTATGGAAAACTATGCTGATGAATTGGATTACCTAGAAGAAATATATAAGCTCCTAGAAACATATAAACTGCCAAAACTGAAATAGGAAGAATTAAAAAAAAATTAACAGACTGATAACCAGCCAAAAAAATGTAATCAATAATCAAAAACTCCCCCCCCCAAAAAAGTCCAAGGTCAGATGCTTTCACAAGGGCATAATGCCAACAAGCATACTACAAAGAAGAGTTAATACCTTTTCTTCTCAAATTATTCCCCCAAAAAATAGAAAAGGAAGGAAACTCAAATTCATTCTATGAAGCTAACATTACCCTAATATATTTCGATTTAAAACTTCATTTACCTTATATTTCACTATGATTTCTAGGTCTTTGGTCTTACTGATTTACCTCTATTCTCTAGCTTTACAAGTATTTATTTTTTGTTATTGTTTTGTTTCATATTACTCTTTATTTCATGCTTTCTGAAACAACAATTTGGTTTTTCAGCTTATTCTATATTTATCATATCTACCTAACTGCAATCTCATTTTTCCACAAAATAAAATAAATATTTTTAATTCATTGTGTGAATAATACAGAAACTTTTTCAGTTATTTTTAAGGATTATTTTATTAATTGTATTAGATAATTGAGTTGCTTTCTTAGCATTCCATATATTAAACTGGTGTTTTCCCAGTCACTGGATGTTGGTTACTTTCAAACCACTGGTAAACTCTCTATAAGGTATATAACAAAAACACAATATTATACTATAATATATAAAAAATATTTTTATAAACATCTCAATTTTCATATGCACATGATAAGCTCTGCATATACCTTTGTATCATGTACAATTTGCTTAGATAATATTATTGTTTTTCCATTTTCCATGTACTACTGGTAGACAGATATGGCAGATTTGGTGTAAATTTAAGTTATTTCATGATCTAGCAACTCATTTTCCCTACCATGCCTACATATCTGGCACTGATACTCTTTTCCCTGGGTTTCTTTCTCATTATGCCTTTTAGACACCAGTGTCACACGATCTCATGGACAGATATTATATAGTGTTTATAACTTCTTGACTATCCTTGTTTCTTTCCTCTACTCATATTCTCTTTCTTGGATGTAGAGGCTATGTTATAGAACTCTCTACAAAAAGATGACCAGCCAAGTCCTAGAAAGTATGCTAACATACATGTCATTTGTAGTTAGTCTCCAAAGGACCTTATGTTTAGTACAGATATGAGATAATTAAAGCATAAATATTTTATAAGGTTAAAAAAAAAAAGAAAATAAAAAAACCTGTCCAGGGAGGAGCAAGATGGCAGAGGAGTAGGAGACCTGGATATCATCAGGTCCAAGGAGTTCAGCTATATGGTTATCAAACCAGTTGGAACACCTACAGATTCAACAGGAGATCAAAGAGAGGAGCAGCAAATCTAGGAACACAAAAGGGACCACTTTGTGATAGGTAGTGGAGAAGTGAATCAGAGCCAACATTTGGGAACACAGACTGCGGGGGTGGAGGGACTGACTACCGGCCAGCATAGAGCAGCGGAGCACAAAATCAAACTTTTAGAAGTCTGCCCTACTGAGGGATATTGCCCCGGAGGCTAAGTGAGAGGTGGACCCCTTCTGGACAGTGTACTCTCAGGACCCACGGGGTCAGAAGGACTTGAGGTGCCTGAGCATGACAGAGCTCACAGGTATCAGAGCATCGAACCTGGCTATAGAGATCAAGTAGAGGAATGGGATCTCAGCTTGGGGTTACCTTAAACTGTGATCAGAGGTGCTGTTGGGTCCCTGCTCAAAGAGCAGGGGCCCACAGTGGCAGATCCAGGGAGACCCCCTTCTTCCTTCACTGGCAGTGGCAGCACAGAAATGTGCTACAGGAATTAGCTGAGTTTGGAGGCTCCAAACAGGGTTGAGTGCCAGAAATAGAAATGCTGGGTCACGGGATGGGTGAGCACAGAGTGTGGCCAGAGACCAGAGAGACAGGAGGATTGACTGCTTTTCTCTGAGGGTGCACTGAGGAGTGGGTCCCCAGACTCTCTGTTCCTCTAAGCCAGAGACTATGAGGCCATGCTCTTCATTTCCGTCCTCCAAAGCTGTACAGAAAGCATTCAGGAAACAAATGTTACTGAGAGCAAACTTGAGCAGATGGCTTAGCCTGGCCTCTAGCAAGGGTGGGGTAGTTCTGTCTCAGGAAAAGACATTTGAGAACCATGGCAAAAATGCTCCTCCCCCAGAAAATCAGTGAGAACTTCCATCCAAGACCAAGTTCACTATGAGAACTATAGAACTTTAGAGTTAGGGGAAATGCACCATGTAGAATTCATGGCTTCCTTCCATGATTTTTCAGTCTTTGAAAGTTAAATTTCTAATTTTATTTTTTTTCTTGTCTTATTTTTAATCTTGTTTCTTTCCTATTTTAACATTTTTCAACTATTTTATATTATCAATACCTTTTTTAAAAATCTTTTACAAGTTTCATTCTTTTAATCATATTCTATCCCTTCATTGTACTTAAGCTTATTTTTTGTATACATGTAGGTTTTTATTTCTTTAAAACTTTGGGATACAGCTTCTTCTGATCGATAAAAATATACTCTACATCTAGAGCATGGCTTTGTTCTAGTCACCAGCTTCATCATATCCTTTCCTCTTTTTTTCCTTTTTTTCTTTTTTCAACTAAATTTTTATCAATTCCTTTTTTAGAATCTTTTTTTTTTAATTTTCATCTTATAATCATATTCCATTCCCTTCACCATGTATACCCTTACATTTGTCCATATATAAGTTTTTCTTTCTTTAAAACTTTGGGAAGCACTTTCTTCTAACAGACCATAATGCATGCAAAATCAAGTGTATGGCTCTATTCTATTCACTAGCCAAATCATATATATAGAGAAAGACAGATAGAGATAGAGATAGAGCTTCTTTTTATTTATCTTTTTTTTTTCTTTTCTTCTCCCCCTAGTTCAAGTCTCTTCTGTTTTGGTTAGTGTATATTTTTCTGGGGTCATTGCTACCCTTTTAGTATTTTGTTCTCTCATTCATCCATTCTTATCTGGATAAAATGACAAGGCAGAGAAGGTCACCTCAAAAAGAAGAACAAGAGGCAGTACCAATGCTAGGGACCTAATCAATAGGGACTTTAGTAATATGTCAGAACTAGAGTTCAGGATGATAATTATCAAGTTGCTAGCTGGGCTCAAAAAAAGCATGAAAGATTATTAGAGAATCCCTTTATAGAGAAATAAAGTAACTAAATCTAACCAAGTTGAAATTAAAAGAGCTATTAATGAGGCGCAATCAAAAATGGAAGCTGTTTCTGCCAGAATAAATGAGACAGAAGAGAGAATTAGTGATCTAGAAGATCAAATGATGGAAAATAAAGAAGCTGAGAAAAAGAGAGACAAACAACTAATGGACCACAAGGGAAGAATTTTAGAGATAAGTTATATCATAAGATGAAACAATATTAGAATAATTATGATCCCAGAAAAAGAAAAAAAAAGAGAGAGGGGGGTAGAAGGTATACTGGAGAAAATTATAGCAGGGAATTTCCCTAATTTGGTAAAGGGAACAAGCTTCAAAATCCAGGAGGCACAGAGAACCCCACCCAAAATAAATAAAAATAGGTCCACAACCCATCATCTAATAGTAAAACTTAGAAGTCTTAGTGACAAAGAAAAAATCCTGAGGCAGCTCAATATAAGAGGTGTGTAACATACAATGGCAGAAATATTAGATTGGCAGCAGACCTATCCACAGACCTGGCAAACCAGAAAGGACTGGCATGATATGTTCAGAGCACTAAACTAAAACATATGCAGTCAAGAATACTATATTCAGCTAGCCTGTCATTGAAAATAGAAGAAGAGTTAGAAATCTTCCAGAACAAACAAAAACTAAAAGAATTTGCAAACACAAAACCAGTCTACAGGAAATATTGAAAGGGGTCCTCTAAGGAAAGAGAGATCCTAAAAGTAACAGACCAGAAAGGAACATAGGCAGTATAGAGTAGCAATCATTTTACAGGCAATACAATGGCACTAAATTCATATCTTTCAATAGTTACCCTGAATGTAAATGGGGTAAATGCCCCAATCAAAAGACGCAGGATATCAGAATGGATTAAAAAAAGAAAAATGGGGCACCTGAGTGGCTCAGTTGGTTAAGCAACTGCCTTCTGCTCCGGTCATGATCCTGGAGACCTGGGATCGAGCCCCACATCAGGCTCCCTGCCCAGCAGGAATCCTGCTTCTCCCTCTCTCACTGCCCCTGCTTATGTTCCCACTCTAGCTGTATTTCTCTCTGTCAAATAAATAAATAAAATATTATTTTAAAAAAAGAGCCACTTATGTGCTGTCTGCAAGAAACTCATTTTAGACCCAAAGACACCTCCAGATTTAAAGTGAGGGGGTGTAAAAACATTTGTCATGCTAATGGACATCAAAAGAAAGATGGAATGGCAATCCTTACAGCAGACGAATTAGATTTTAAGACAAAGACTATAATAAGAGAGGAGGAAGGACACTATATCATACTTAAAGGGTTTGTCCAAGAAAAAAGATCTAACAATTTTAAATATCCATTCCCCTAACATGAGAGCAGTCAATTATATAAACCACTTAATAACTAAATTAAAGAAACACAACAAAAATACAATAACAGTGGGGGACTTAACACCCTTCTCACTGAAATGGACAGATCATCTAAGCAAAAGATCAACAAGGAGGGGCACCTGGATGGCTCAGTCATCAAGCATCTGCATTCTGCTCAGGTCATGATTCCCAAAGTCCCAGGATCAAACCCTGCATCAGGCTTCCTGCTCTGCGGGTAGCCTGCTTCTCCCTCTCTTCCTCCCCTTGCTTGTGTTCCTTCTCTCACTTTGTCAAATAAATAAAATCTTTTAAAAAAAAAGATCAACAAGAAAATAAAGAACAAGGAAATAAAGGCTTTAAATGACACACTGGACCAGATCGACATCATAAATATATTCAGAACATTCCATCCCAAAGCACATTCTTCTCTAGTTCACATGGAACATTCTCCTGAATAGATCATATCTTGGGTCACAAATCAGGTCTCACCTGGTATCAAAAGATTAGGATCATTCCTTTCATATTTTCAGACCACAATGCTTTGAAACTAGAACTTAACCACAAGAAGAAAGTTGGAAATGGGGCACCTGGGTGGCTCAGTTTGTTAAGCGACTGCCTTCGGCTCAGGTCATGATCTCAGAGACCTGGGATCGAGCCCCACATCGGGCTCCCTGTTCTGCAGGAAGCCTACTTCTCCCTCTCTTGCTCCCCCTGCTTGTGTTCCCTCTCTCGCTGTATTTCTCTCTTTCAAATAAATAAATTAAATCTTTAAAAAAAAAAGTTGGAAAGAACTCAAATACATGGAGGTTAAAGAACAGACACATAACCAGTAAGGAGATTGAAGCAGTCATCAAAAAACTCCAAAAAAAACAAGAGCCCAGGGCCAGACAGCTTTCCAGGGGAATTCTACCAAACATTTAAAGAAGAATTAATACCTATTCTCCTGAAACTGTTCAAAGAAATAGAAATGGAAAGAAAACTTCCAAACTCATTTTATGAAGCCAGTATTACCTTGATCCCGAAACCAGACAAAGACCCCATCAGAAGGGAGAATTACAGACCAATATCCTTGATGAACACAGATGTAAAATTCTCACCAAAATTCTAGCCAATAGGATCCAACCGTATATGAAAGGGATTATTTACCATGACCAAGTGGGATTTATTCCTGGGCAGCAAGTTTGGCTCAACATCCTTAAATCAATCAATGTGATACAGTACATTAATAAAAGAAAGAACAAGAACCATATGAACCTCTCAATAGCTGCTGAAAAAGCATTTGACAAAGTACAGCATCCTTTCTTGATCAAAAGTCTTCATGGTGTAGGGATAGAGGATACATACCTCAATATCATAAAAGCCATCTATGAAAAACCCACAGTGAATATCATTCTCAGTGGGAAAAAACTGAGAACTTTTCCCCTAAGGTCAGGAACATGGCAGGGCTATCCATTACTACCATGGCTATTCAATATAGTACTAGAAGTCCTAGCTTCAGCAATCAGATGACAAAAAGAAATAAAAGGCATTTGAATCAACAAAGAAGTCAAACTCTCACTTTGTGCAGATGATATGATACTTTATGTGGAAAACCCAAAAGACTCCACTCCAAATTGCTTGAACTCATAGAGGAATTCAGTAAAGTGTCAGGATATAAAATCAATGCAGAGAAATCAGTTGCATTTCTATACACTAACAGCAAGAAAGAAGAAAGAGAAATTAAGGAGTCCATCCCATTTACAATTGCACCCCAAACCATAAGATATCTAGGAATAAACCTAACCAAAGAGGCAAAGAATCTGTACTCAGAAAACTATAAAGTACTCATGAAAGAAATTGAGAAAGATTCAAAGAAATGGAAAAGCGTTCTATGCTCATGGATTGGAAGAACAAATACTGTGGAAATGTACATGTTATCTAGAGCAGTTTACACATTTAATGCAATCCTATTAAAATACTATCAGTGTTCTTCAAAGAAATGGAACAAATAACCCTAAAATTTATATGGAACCAGAGATGACCCTGAATAGCCAGAGAAATGTTGAAAAAGAAAACTAAAGTTGGTGGCATCACAATTCCAGACTGCAAGCTCTATTACAAAGCTGTCATCATCAAGACACTATATTACTGGCACAAAAACAGACACATAGATCATGAAACAGAATAGAGAGCCCAGAAATGGACACTCAACTCTATGATCAACTAATCTTTGACAAAGCAGGAAAGAGTGTCCAATGGAAAAAAAAAAACTCTTTTCACCAAATGGTGTTGGGAAAGTTGGACAGCCACATGCAGAAGAATGAAACTGAACCATTTCCTTACACCATACACAAAAATAGACTCAAAATGGATGAGAGACCTCAATGTGAGACAGGAATCCATCAAAATCCTTGAGAGGAACACAGGCAGCAACCTCTTCAAACTCAGCCTCAGAAACTTCTTCCTAGAAACATTGCCAAAGACAAGGGAAGCAAGGAAAAAAATGAACTATTGGGACTTTATTAAGATCAAAAGCTTTTGCGCAGCAAAGGAAACAGTCAACAAAACCAAAGGACAACTGATAAAATGGTAGGAGATATTTTCAAATGACATATCAGATAAAGGGCTAAATCTAAAATTTAGAAAGAACCTATCAAACTCAACCCCCAAAGAACAAATAATCCAATCAAGAAATGGGCAGGTGCGACATTTCTCCAAAGAAGACATCCAAATGGCCAGTAGACACATGAAAAAGTGCTCAACATCACTCAGCATCAGGGAAAAGCAAATCAAAACCATAGTGAGATACCACCTTACACCAGTCAGAATGGCTAAAACCAATAAGTCAGGAAGCAACAGATGTTGGTGAGGATGTGGGGAAAGGGGAACCTTCCTACACTGTTGGTAGGAATGCAAGATGGTGTAGCCATTGTTTAATATGGAGATTCCTCAAAAAGCTGAAAATAGATCCAGCAATCGCACTACTGGGTATGTACTCTAAAGATACAAATGTAGTGATCCAAAGGGGCAGATGCACCAAAGTGTTTATACCAACAATGTTCACAATAGTCAAACTATGGAAAAAACCTAGATATCCATCAACAGATGAATGGATAAAGAAGGTGTGGGATAGATGGATAGATAGATAGATAGATAGATAGATAGATAGATAGATAGATAGATAGACAGATAGATGTATATATATACATAATGGAATACTATGCATCAAAAGATGAAATTCTGCCATTTGCAAAGACATGGATGGAACTGGAGGGCATTATGCTGAGCACAATAAGTCAACCAAAGAAAGACATTTATGATATGATATCTCTGATATGAGGAACTAGAGTCAGTGTAGGGGGTTGTGGAGGGTATGGAGGGAAAAAAAAATGAAACAAGGACCAGGGAGGGAGACAAAGCATACTTAATCTCAGGAAACAAACTGAGGGTTTCTGGGGGGTGGCAGGGAGGGATAGGGGTCTGGGTTATCGAATAAATAAAAATTAATAAAAATAAAAAAACGTTGTCACCTGAGAGATACAAAGTGAAATGAAATTTAAGAGTAGGAGACTTATTTTGAGAGAAAGTAATAACAAAAGCTTTCTAATAGAAGTCATATTTGATCACAATTTTAAAAAAAAATTGGCTAGGATTTTGACAGATGGAAATTGGTTAGAAAAGGAAGAACATGGGAAGACAAATAAGAAACACTTTATGTCCCATAAAACTTGGCTGTTGTATCATTTTTATATGAACCTTAAAAGTAGTATCAAAATGATAATTTTCTAAGTTGTTAAGTTAATACTTATCATTGTCCCAATGAAGGAAAACTAACAGAACTTATGATATCTTTTCTGAAATTTATTTTTAGGTAATTATCAAATATTTTAAAAATTAAATAAACAACAGTAATATAGTTTTTTTTCTATGTAGTTCTTTGAGTGGTTTCTCTGAAATAGAGAAACACCTCCAAACCAAGTTTTTTTTCTAGTAACTATCATTTATGAATATGAATGAAAGCATTTTCCTAAGTATTTTCCCTTTCTTAAACTTTGTAAATAATGAATTGTTTTATTTGTTTTCTGTTTTACATATAAAAAACAAAATAGCTCAAAATCGTTACTTATAGTCTCTTAGGTCATGCAATTGGTAAGCAATGGCACCAGGCTTCAAACTCATGTCTGTTTGAAATATTAACCATTACATCATTTTGCTGGGATTTTGTTCCTATTGATTTTTATAATTTTGGTGTTATATATAAGAGATATATATTATAGGTAACTGGAAGAATATAACTTAAGCTTAATAGAAAAGTCTAGGAATCTGAATTTGACAGCCATCTATATAAGATGATAGGTGATAACCTGAATGAATGCTTTGTAAGAAAAAAAAAATATATATATAGAAGGATGAGTTGGAAATATAGCGACTTTGGAAATTTTTTCACAAAATTTAGAGTACCTTCACCTTATTTGCTCACTACTGGTTAGGCACATTGGACCAGGTATCCCACTGCCTGGGTTTAAAGCATGATTCTGTCACTAACTGGGCATATAATCTTGAAAATTTTCTTGGTTTCTTTTTACTTTAGTTTTCTCATCTGCAAAATGGAGATGGTAATAAAGCTGGTTTCATAGACTTACTATAAATAAATGCATGTAAAGACCTTAAAATACTACCTATTAATAAGTACAATACTACTGTAGTTATTATTAGCATCAATATTATTGCTGCTTTTGTTATTGCTGTTATTTTATTTCATTCTAATGGATAACTGAAAAATGAGGTGATTTTCAAAAGAATAATAATCCAAAGCTTATGTGCTATTTAATACTCACTGGAACAATATTTAACAAGATAACCTCTCAGATTATCCCACAAACTCTATCGAACCCCTGATGATTCACTAGTATGGTACCATATTGATGATATTACAGAAAATATTCTCCAACAAAAATGTGGCCAGCAGTTTAACTTTGGATCTTATGACCATATATTTTCCTTTGAAAAAGATTTCCTGTCCACACTGTCATACTATATAGTATCTGAAAAATACTGAATGTTGAATGCAGTGAAGTTCTCTCCCCACAGTACATTCAATACTAGCACCATGAAAGAATATTGGCAGCCACAAGCATAGCCCTCAAGCAGGTGACTCAAAGATTCTTCTCTGAGAGATTTATAACCTAGTATTAGGAGTTTCCTAAAACTGGTCTACCCAGGTCACTCAGAGAGAAGTTTATAGGTGAAAACCTTTCCCAGCACTCAGAAATTCTAAGTCAGCTTTTTGGTATCTCTCTCATGATCTGAAGTGGAAAACCAACATTAACTGGGCATCTGAGTAAACTAACATGGAAAATAAAGCCAAAATAAACATGTAGACAAAGACAATGTGAAATGAGAATGTGCAGGGAGAAAAATATTATAAAAATCAACAAAACCAAACCTGTAGTTTACATTCTGATAGAAATGAAAGATAATAGATAATCCCTAAAATAAGAGAAGAAGAATTTTTTTAAAAAACCCAAACCGTTATTGGAATTTAAAACCTTGATAGTTAAATAAAAACTTCAAGAGGAAGTCTGAATAATAAAGTTAAGAAAAACTTAAAGAAAATAAATAAGTAGAAAAAATGATAACACATAAAAAAAAATAAAACTTTAAAACAAAATGGATACCACTTCCACAATTCCCAAGTCCAAATAATAGAAGAGCCAGATGGAGAGGAAAGAAAAACAGATGGTAGGAAATAATAAAATTATTAAAATATTTCCCAGAACTGAAGGACATTAATCGCCAAATTGACAGTGTTCACCCAGTACCCAATAAAATGAGTTAGATTAGACTCATACATTGACATTGTGAAATTTTTAAATATTGGAAACAAAGAGAATTTTTTATAAGCTTCCAAAAAGAAGAAAAATAAGTGTTCAGTCACACAAAGTGGATTAGGAAACAGAGTAGCTTCTGATTTCCCAGCAGTAGCAGGGAAATCAAGAAGACCATAAAGCAGTACAAAAGTCTGAAGGACAAAGGACCTTGTGCTGATTCTGTCCCTGCACCTGCTCTCCTCTCCATATCCTGCTCCTACGGACACCTCTTTCTCTCCATAGAGGTAGTTCTGCTTAGACTTATTTCTAAGAGTTGGAGTTAGGGAATGGAAAAATTCGAAGCAAAATAATTCAAAGACCTCTCTCTCTGCCCGTAAGTCTGTTGCACTTCATTACTTGGTTCACACTACAGCCCTGCCAACTGCCTTACTGCAAACTTCCTGGTCTTTAAAATATTCTAATTTGATGATCCCTTTGGAATAATTTCACCTCCCTACCAACACACAACATTCTTTGTCTAACTCCCATTCATCACACAGTTCTCACATTACATGGCTTTTCATCAGAGACTTTCATTCACACCCTCCCTTTATATCTGCCTTTATACTACTTAACTACTCAAGTAACTCCACCACTGGTCACCAGCGGAAAAGTACTTTTGTAGAACTCTGCGTCTTTTCTCCATAAAACCTAAAACAAAATTGTGATTATAAGGCTACTTGTTTGAATATTTGTTTAATGTCCTTGTCTCAATACATTTGGGTTCCAAGAGAGCAAAGATGCTACCTGTTTGTTCAACAAATATATCCTCATCACCTAGCAGAGTCCCTGTTGAATATTAACAAATGAATACGTGAATGCTTGATACCATAGTTGATATTGTATCCAAAAAAGATCAAAATGTATTAATGAATTGAATTTCATTGTGAAATATTCATATAAATATATTATTTCATGTATACATGTACATTATCTTTTAAAGTAACAGGCATAGATATTCAGTTAAAATTATTATTTTAAACCCCCATAAATTTGGCACAAATTTTATCTATGAGAAGCATTACATGAGAAGATTTGTGATATGAAACAGTGGTACACATCATTTTCTGTATATTATGGTTAGTTAAAATGTAATAGTGTTAAGTCAGATCAGTAAAATGTGCAATGCTAAAAAATAATGAATTGATTAAATAAAATAGTTTACAAAAATGTGACATAACTAAAGAAATACCGCAGTTCATATACATATCAAAATGATTGCCTCTGATCTCCATCTACCCTGAGCACTTTGGTTATAAGATGCTTTTAATAAGTTAATAGCATTCTTATGAATAAATATTATATTTATTTAAAACTCTTTGCTATACGGAATAAATCATTCTTAAACTTAAGTTTCCTTTTATTGGTGATATAAGTCAAATAAAAGGTTTTCCAGTGGTTAATTTTCATTATCTTATTAATCAGTAATTTTAAAATGTACACTTTAAAATATACATTTGTTTCTTCAGTCCTCAGAGAGTATTTAGTAATGTGGAAATATATTTAAAAGTGATAGTCATAAAAAAAGAGAATGACAATGAGCATAATACATCACTTCCTAATTATAACTAATATTATTAATTACAACATCTAAAGATGAAAAAAATTGACACAATTAACTATTGTAGTGCTATCACTTTCTATATTGGCACAGAAAATTGTTGAAATATTTAATAATAGAATGAATTTGGAAAACAGTTATAATTTTCTTAAAAATTATATTTTTATGGATTAAATTATAACAGAAAAATTATAGTGAATTGTTAAAATAAATATTCCTTATTGTTGGAGCACCTATAATTTGAAATCATATGAAAATATTTGTAAAATAAGATTTCTTTCCACTGTGTATATATATATATATAATATATATATCCTGTGTGTGTATATATATATTATATACACATATATAATATATATACACATAAATAATAACCAAATTCTTTCCAGATTTAATTTAAAAAAAACATAAATTTTCACATCCAATTTAATCCAAGAAAGATAAATGCACAAACATTCATGCTGCAACACACATTAATCAAACTATTGAAAGACAAAGAAAGGATCTTAAAAACAGCAAGATATAAGGGACTTTGACTACAAATTAAATCCTCAATAAAAATAGCAACTGATGTCTAAACAGAAAACTTGGAGGTCAAAAAGTAGTGGAAGGATAATTTTAATCTGTTGAAATAAAAATACCGGCAAACAACAATTCCATATTAGGTAAAACTATCCTTCAAAAATGGGGAAATTAGGACATTCTTAGATAAGTAAGACCTATGAGAATTGGTAGCAAAATAATAGTATCAGTTTAAAAGGTTAATTACAATTCCAGGGGACAACAAAGAATAAACCCAAAAATATACATAAAAAGAAACGAGGAAAGGATAAAAATGTAACACTACCAAAAAAAAAATCTACTGAACACAAAATGAGGCAATAACAGGGGAATAGAAAAGATAAGATATATGGAAAAAGTAGGAAAATAAGGATGTCCTTTATCATTAATTCATTTAAATTTAACTGGATTAAATTCTCCAGTCAAAAGATAGAGGCTGGAAGAATGTGTGAAAAAGGAGATTCAGAAATGCAAAATGAAAGTCAAAAAATAGAAAATAACATTCTATGCAAATAATAAACAAAAGAGAAATGAGATGGTTATAACATTATCAGAAAAATAAAAGGTAAGTCTAAAATTGTTACAGGAGACAAATAATGATATTACGCACTGGTAAAAGGATAATTTCACCAAAAAGTTATAACAGTGACAAACATATATGCAATAAACACCAGACCTCCAAAATATATGAAACAAATACTGATAGAATTGAAAAGAAAAATTTACTGTTCTATAATACTAATTGCAGTTTTAAACACCCCACTTCTAATAATGGGGAAATTAAAAAAAAAAAAAGAGAGAGAGATCAGTAATGAAACAAAACAAAACAAAAATAACAGTGTAAACCAACTACACATGAGAGATATATTCAGAAAAACTTCACCTCCAAATAGCAGAATATACATTATTTCTTTCAAGTGCATGTAAAATATTCCCCAGTAAAACTACATGTTAGACCACATGAGAAGTCTCAATACATTAAAAAAAAAATTGATTGCTACAAAGTATCTTCTCCAACTGCAAGGAAATAAAACTAGTAACTAGCACAATGAGCTACTCAGAAAGGAGAAATTAAACAACACATATTTAAATAGCCAAATAGTCAAAGAAGAAATCAAAATGGAAATTTAAAAAAATGCTTTCAGATTAATGGAAATGAAAACATAATAAACTAAATTTATAGGATTCAAAGAGAAGTCATAGCTGCAAATGTTTACATAAAAAAATCTTAGTAAGCTAACTGTACACTTCAAAGAACTGGAAAAAGAAGAGAAAAATAAATTCACAGCCATCAGATTGAAATAAATTATAAAGATGAGAACAGAGATAGAGAATAGAAAACCAATAGAGAAGATTAATTAAACCAAAATTTATTCTTTGATATTCTTTGATCAGCACAAATTACATTTATCTTACTAATAAAAAACAGTTTGAGGAGAGAAGAGTCAAATTATTCAATTCAAAATTAAAATGGATAACTACCACCTTACTTACAGATAAAGGGTACTGAAAAAACAAGTAAAATGATTGATTCAGTGATCAAAAACCTACCAACAGAAAAGCCCAGGACTAGGAGACTTCGCTGATTTTGTATATCAATCATTTAAGGAAAATTGCCCATTCTTTTCCAGTCATTCCCAAAAATCAGAGAAGGGAAAATACAATATAATTCACCATATTCATAGGATAAAGGAGGGGAACAGATGATTATATAAGTTAGTGCAAAAAAAAAAAAGCTTTTGATAAGATTCAACTTTTTTTTTCAATTATAAAAAACATTTAAACGGGATGAAAGGGAATTTCCTCAATCTGATAAAGGTCATTTAGGAGACAACTCACTGCTAACTAATGCAGAATGACTGAAAATCTCTCCACTACAATCAGGAATAAGACATAAATTCCCAGTTTCATGATCTATTCAATGTTTTACTGGAAATTCTAGAAAGAGAAATTTGGGTTGGGGCAGAAGTGGGGTAATAAAGAACATTTAAATTAGAAAGGAAAGGGAAAAGTATCTTAGTTTACAAATGGCATGGTCTTATATAGAAAATCGTTAAATAAGCCTTGGAAAATAATTAGAACTAATAAATTCAAGACAGTTGCAGGATACAACATAAACATATGAAAATCAGTTTTTATAAACTATCAATGAACAATCCTAAATGGTAACAAAACTTAAGAAAATTATTCCATTTATAATATAGCTTGTAAAATAACAAAATATCTAGGGATAAATGAAAATCTTTCACAATAGAAACAAAACACAATGCTAAAATTTAAAATGACCTATTTAGGTTGTTACGAGTTTGATAAAAAGGTATTCTATGTTGATGGATTTGAAGACGAAATATTGTTAAGATTGCAATACCACTCAAAGTTTCCATTGTGGCTAACTATTATTATTATTTTACTTTACTTTAACCTTAAAAAATATTTTATTTATGTATTAATTAATTTATTCATTTGAGAGAGAGAGGGAGCAGGGGAGAGACAGAGGAGAGGGAGAGAGAGAATCAGAAGCCAACTCCCAGCTAAGCATGAGCCCAACACAGGGCTCAATCTCAGGACTCTGAGATCATAACCTGAGCTGAAATCAAGCGTGGAATGTTTAACCGACTGAACCACTCAGTTGCCTCTATTTTAACCTTTTTTTTTTTTTTTAATGCTGATGAGAAACATGCTTAAGGTGTAGGTGTCATTAATTTTAAGTTGTTCTGGTTATTTTTTTAGTTTTAACCTGATATTGTTACATAGGAATTTGTTTTCATTTATTTTGCTCAAGTGTTTTCTTTAACGATCATTTAGATGATTGGCACATTTAAGAAAAATCTGGAAAATCACTGACTACTATCTCTTGGGGCTATTACTTCAGTCACATTACCAGAAGTCTAGAGTTTTCTGTTGGTTATTGCCCACCATAACCTCTATATCTTTAACTATTCTATAACAAATTAAAAAAAATTCCTATCATAAAATTATCATAAATAGAACTGATTTTATTTTTCCACTGTCTTAAATTGAAGATTGGAATTTTGGAATTTTTCTGGGTCTCTTAACAGGCAAAGAATCAATTTAAAGCTTCATTCTTTCTTCAGGGTTGCAACTTCTAAGTTTCCATTCTTCTGAAGTATAAATTGTCCCTTTCTCTGCAACTTCTCTGATATGTCAGCTTCTATGTTCTATCTTGATATGAAACTCTTGAGTTCACTACATCAGCTTGTATTTCATTATGAAATTTAATGTCTTCATAGTTAAAACTTGCTTTTAAAAGTTGCTTTTTTAATCATGGTTATCATTATACTTGTACACCCTAATATCAACTGCCAGTAATTGCCTGTGTTTGCCTCAGAACTCATGTTGAAATATTTTTGCCAATTTAAAAGACAAATGTCTATTTTACATGTATGATTGAAAGTTGAACAGCAGGGGTGCCTGGGTGGCTCAGTTGGTTAAGCGACTGCCTTCGGCTCAGGTCATGATCCTGGAGACCTGGGATCCAGCCCCATGTCAGGCTTCCTGCTCAGCGAGAAGCCTGCTTCTCCCTCTCTCACTCCCCCTGCTTGTGTTCCCTCCCTGGCTGTGTTTCTCTCTGTCAAATAAAATCTTAAAAAAAAAAAAATTGAGCAGCAATTTCAAAAATGAAAACTTTGTCTTACATTGTTTCATAAAACAAGACATATTTGATATCATGGCATAATATAAATTGTGAAATAATTGGTTAGTTGTTCTTGGCTTATTAGAAAAGTATGGGAACAAAGAATTTGGTATGTATTTTACTCAAACAAGGCCACATTGTGTCACAGCATGCTAGAGTAGTAAGCTTCATATAGTTGTATAAATAGAGAAACTGTAGAAAAACTGCTTTATAGTAAGTGAACATACATATTTTATGCTCAGAGCTATCACCATGGTATCATGTATCATATATATAGTGAAAGTAATGATTTTATTTTAGCAAAATATGACCATTAATGATATAAAATTTGATATTACTGGTTTTATCATTTGGTTAGTAGAGGTGACACTAGAAGCAGGGAGATTTTTTTTAGAAAATTCCCAAACATTCAATGAGTAGGGATGAGGAAATTAGCACAGTTCTGGCTTTCCATAGTGTTACTCTGAGGTGACACTTTTATTTGTATCTAGGAGAAATTTAGTCTCTATATCACAAAAAAATTGTGTTTTTGTTGTTAAAATAATCCAGTGAAGACTGAAGGCTGGAGGTTTCTGATTAGTCAAAAAGTGGACACCTATTATATTCTTTTCCAAAGCCACATGCTATCTCATATGTAGATCTGGAATCTTTTCCTTCTAGAATTTACCCATGGTCAAACACCAAAATTGCTAATGTTAAGATTTCCTTTACATGATGGAGAATCCCTCCCACATCTCTTTTCCCCTTCCCGAGTCCATAAACTATAGATAAGGAATCAAGAAATCCTGGTGCAGCATGTTACAAGAGTCTTTGAGTCGAGTCTGAGAAAACTAAGAACAAAATGAGGACCTCAGAGTGGAAAGGGAAGAGAGAGAAAGGAAGGGAGTTAAAGACCTTTTGTGGAATATTTCTGAACATTGTCATATTATCATTTTACTTTAAAATTTTGCTAATCTTTTTCTGTTCTAATCAGTGCTACTAATATTAAAATTTATACCAATAAAATAATTTTTGATATATACTTACACAAAAAAGAATATAATCCACGCTTGTCAAAGATTTCTTTACAAACTCACCATGTTTCTCCCTGTTTAGTATAATCCATATTTCAAATCCTTTTGTCAAACTGGTTGTGTACCAGTCTGATGTGTACACTCATTAACTTATTTTTCACATGACATATCTAAATTTTATGGTCTCCAATTCTGTCTGCTAACGTTGGAACTTTGAGTCATAAGTGATTAATTTTGTATTCACTAATCGCTGTCCTTCCTTTACCTCCTTCTATTAATATGGCTTCAGAAGATATAAAGCTTTTACAGAGTTTTTAAATAATGTAGAACTCTAGTGAGCACATTTACATCATAGATGTTAAATAAATTAAACATGGAGGCCATTAGACTGAGTCATCTGTAATGCTGTGGCAGCTTACGTAAGCAAACTGAAAGTCTAAGTCTGTAAATTCCTCAAAGCTCTGAAATTAAAACACTAAGGATAATCCATCACAATCACAAGCAGCCAGTAGGTTTGAACTATAAACAATCAAATGATTTCCTTTCTTTGTTTCCATACTTTCCCTGTATAATTCTTCCTTGGCTCCCAGTGGTGGAATGTTGCTAAACACTTCCTGTTTGGCCATTCAAACTGAAATTTGCCCCCCAAAACTGAAATTTTTTATTATTCCTCAGTTTAACGTTTCTTAATGTTTTACATTCGTCTCTGCAGAAACCCACTGGGACTACCAGAGTTGTTGTGAAGATTATTTTTAAACTGAAGACATTTGAAGTTCAGCACATGTAGAAGGGAGGCTGCTCTGAGCTTCCCTTACTTGACTAAAATCAGCAACTTCCGGAAATGAGGTTGCTATACATTTTCACTTCAAGGTGGGTCTACTCCAGGAGGAGGAAAACAAAGAAGCCTACATAAAGCACTGAAGGAGAGAAAGACCTCTCATATCTGTATAAACAAACACAAACTTTCTTATCTCTCCTTTGTTGTCCTAGACCCACTTATCTTTCTTAAAGGAAACTTTTTATTCTTCCTGTAAGAGCCTTTTATCCACCTTTCTTTCCCCTACTACCTTACTTCTCTAAGCTTGTAACTTTAATCATTTAAGGAACCAGTTACTTCTTTTGTTGCCTCCATGCATAGAATGAATGCATAAAAACCTTTATCTCCTGTTAATCTTTATTTATTTTTTTTTGTCAGCTTAATTCTTAGGCACCCAGGTACTGAAATAAGAGGAAAGAGGAAAAGCTGCTTTTCTCTCCTACACTTTAAAACATTACTGTGATTTTATGCTACCCTCTTAAGAGTTCTTGTGCTTTTTAAAACTGAGTTACCTAGAGCAAAATATTTATTGAATTTCTGATACATTGATGAAATCAGATTGTGAGTTTAAAATACTTTGTTTTTTGAAATATTGTCATTGTAACTTGTAATAATTTCAAAACTTGGAAGACCACTCAAGAAGACTAAGAATCCATTCTTCAAGATCTGATTCTGTTTCCACTCTATACTTAAAATACTATTTATTTCCAGGTCCACAAAGAGTAAAAATGTCTCCCAGATGGCTATAAATCATGTTAGCATACCTTCTATGGAATCTCTAAGTAGAACATAACAAGTCTTTCCATTTGTTTGCTTTAATAGGCACATCTGGAAAGGGGAGATGTTTGGACTATACTGTTCTATATAGAGTTGTAACTAATCTTGAGATTTTAAATTCTACATTTGATAGAACTCTTAGAGAGGAACCAACATTTGGAACCTAACAAAAAGAGGAAATAGGCTTGATTGTTTTGGCTTTGTTTTTAATACAATATGATCTGGTTTATAGAATGTAATTTAAGGAGAATGGATATGAAATGTCTTACAAAGTCCTCAGATAAGAATGTGCACACCTGGACTAGAGCTAATTTAATGAATTCATGAATTTAACTCCAAACTATTCATTAGATTTTGCTTTATCTCTAATTTAAAATGGGAACTGAGATACTACTAGGTGATTTCTGCATGTGGTTGAGGAAGTCAAACATGCAAATTGGAGGATGTGGGCTCATCAGTACTTCTATACAGAGAATGGACAATTTTCTCCTGAGAGAATTGACAATGGCAAAAAAAAAAAATACTATCTGGATATCTAATGACTCTATATATCCTTGTTCGTATACTTGGGGATCAAGTACATCGTGCCTTTGGCTGGTTTCATAAGACAAGCTTAATTCAAAATTCTCTTGTTCTTGCTATCACTTAAAACAGTTTGAGTTAGTTCTGTTCTTACAAATACATTTATAATTTTTAAAATTATATTAATGTAACTATGGATAAAATTATTATCAATATTATACTTTAGGTATGTATGACATTCCTTGAGTTCAGCATACCTACAGGAATATGGGATATAAAAGAACTGGCCGGGGCCCTACTCCTTAATATACATAATGGATGTGGAATTACAGAGCACACGCAAGAATGTTCAAGAATGAACAGATTACCTTTTAGCCTTCCTTGTCTAAGAAATTTTGCTCCAGATAACATCACAGAGCCACAAATGTTAATTTCTGTTAATGTATCTATATGGTTGCTTAGCTCTGCTTTATGCTGTTTTAAAATTTTACCTGCAACAGTTTATAAAATATACCATAGTAATTTAGGGTCTACTGAAAAATTAAAATGCAAATATACTTAGCTGAGAAATGCTAACTTTATTTTTAAACAATATATAGATGACAAATATCTTACCCATGAATGCCATTTATTTATACCCCTATGAATGTGCATAAATATATAAATAAACATAAATTATGGTTCAAACCAGTATTTTTGCATTTATTTTATTTAAAATTAAAATTTAATATACAATGTGGGTTTCAAAACTGAGTTTATTATAAATAGCTAATGATAATTATAGCTGTAAACAAGATTATATTTCTAACTGTTCTTGCAAGAAACAGACAGAAAAATTATTAGCATAGAAATGTTCATTCCTTTCATTCTATACAAAGAGAATTTCTGGCCCTTAAGCCCAGGGCTATTTCTAGTATTGGACAAGCTCTTTTCAAATAGTCTTCAATGTCATCATGAATCTTTTCTATTTTTTCCTCTGAAACTATTTTCCTTACTGTTGCCCTCATTTTCTGCAATAATTCTTCCATGCAGCAGCAATGATGGTTCAAAATTTCTGTACACTTACCTGGGACTAACCACCATTTATCTAAATCACTTGGGATATGAACTTCTTCAAAAGATTTCTAACTGGTTCTTAATTGGATCAGATGTCCATGGCTGATTAGTCCAATTGTTTAGAAAAAAAGAGTAATCTGACAGGTCAGTCAAGTGGCATACACTCCCCTTCTTTATAATAAAGCATGGGCCGGTTGCTACATGGCCTTATCAGATTGACAAGGCAATTTCTAAAAATAAATATTATAGGACAAAAAAAGAACATCACATTTTCTGTCTTGAGAAAGAAAAGGAGAAAAATTCCCTTTAAATTACTTATTATCATTTAGTTCTGCTAAATTGTAGAGATTAAGCCGTTGGTTTCCACTCTGAAATGATTATGTTATATACACAAAGACAATATTAAGCTGGACAAAAGCATGGACTTTGTGAGGCTTTAACATTTCTTGGGAGATCTGGGATAAGAAACACAGTGCCATAATAATAAAGGGGTAAAATGGTCTTTCAGGAAGGCAAGAATTAATTTCTAATCTCACTCATTATTTTAATTTTCTTTAGGCATATATTTGGGCATATGATAAATTTGAATTAGGGTATTTGATTTATATAATTAGCTTGTTTTGAGATATAATTTAGATATAGAAAATGCACAGATCTCAAGTAATTCAGTGTTGACGATCTTACACACTATCAACACTACCTTTATATATAATATTTATATCCACATCAAACTCACTGCTGATCTGTCCTGTCAATTCCAAGCTTAACTCCCAACCTCAGACAAAAGCACCATTCACTGTTTGGTGTTCTCAGTACTCTTTGGTGCCCATTGAGATGTTTTATTTTAAGTCAGGAAAGAAAAATAAGTTTTAGATCAAAGGAAAAGTTATATAATATTATTACTTTTGTCATTACAGTAAAAGAGTAATAAAGTATAATGTGTAGGTGTATATATATTTTAGTTTTTTATTTTTTGCAAGTGGGGGAAAGAACCCATCATCATCATGATGGAAAGAACCCATCACCTTTGGCTTAGGACACCAAAAGTTATAATGCAACCCTGATTTCTTTCATCATAGAAAATTTTTGTCTGCTTTGGACTTCATGACATCAATCATAACTCCTTTGTGTTTGGCATCTTTCATTCAACACTTTTTTTTTGAGAATTATCCAGGTTACTACAACTATTATTCTATTTTTAATGATGACTGGTATTCCATTATATGAATATATTATTTACTTATCTACTCTCCTGAGGACAATTATTTGAATTGTTTTCCTATTTGGAGCTATTATGAACAAAGGTGGACAAATATTTTTGGAATTACATTTTCATTTATTAAGAAAATATTTAGCGGTAGAATTTGTCATAAGGTAGACATATATTTAATTTTATAAAATATTATCAAGCTATTATTCAAGGTAGCTTCTTATTTTACATTCACATGTGAGTTCCACATGTGCTACATCTTTGTTAAATTATGTTCTTATAATCCTTCTGAATTTTAGCTTTTCTAGTAGATATGCAATGGTATTTCATAGTTATATTCATTTTAATTTTCCTGATAATGATGATGATGAACATCATTTAATGTAGCTATTGGACATTCATATGTTCATTTTTCATTCTGTTCAATAGCTCTTTGTCCATATTTATTGGGTCATATACAATCTTATAGTGATTTTCTAAGTTCTGTATATACTCCTTTGCCAGATATATATGTATGTGTATATCCTATTCTGGGCTTGTTTATACCTATTAATTTCTCTAATGGAGTCTTTTAATGAACATAAATTTACTTTCAATGAAGTTCTGTTAATTTTTTTGTCTTTTTCTTATTTTGCTTTTTGTGTGCTATGTAAGTCCTTGCCTACAACAAATTTGTGAGGTAGAGTGAAGACTACCTTTATTTATAAAATAAAGATGGTTTTCTTTATTTCAATTTTTCTCTTTCAAACTGTCTTCTAGGATTTTGAGCTTTATTTAAATCTATAGATTGATTAGAAAGAACAAATATCATAATAATATTAAGTTCCCCAATCCATTCTTGTGGTATGCTTTTCCATTATTTAAAGTTTTCTATAGAGAGGTCTTTCACTGCTTTGTTAAATTTATGTTTCTTTACTTGATGGTAAAGCAATTTTAAATGCTATTTTCTTTTCTTTTTTTTTTTTTTGCTATTTTATTTTCTAAATGAGAAAGAAAAAGAGAGATTGATTCTTTCTGATAGTCTTCATTATTTTGTTTCTGAAAATCCAGGTTTTGATCTAATACAATTATCATTGAACCTGTAAAACTCTCATGGGTGCCTGGGTGGCTCAGTGGGTTAAAGCCTCTGCTTTCCGCTCAGGTCATGATCTCAGGGTCCTGGGATCGA
>PITA01000310.1:87247-99410 GCA_004023965.1 Spilogale gracilis
TGGGTTCTCTGCTCAGCAGGGAGCCTCCTTCCTCCTCTCTCTCTCTGCCTGCCTCTCTGCCTACTTGTGATCTCTGTCAAATAAATTAAAAATCTTTAAAAAAAAATAAAAACTCTTGTTGGTATTGTTTTTGTTATTTTTTTTTTTTTTTTAGATTTTATTTATTTGACAGCGAGAAACACAGCCAGAGAGAGAACACAAGCAGGGGGAGTGAGAGAGGGAGAAGCAGGCTTCCTGGAGAGCAGGGAGCCCGATGTGGGACTCGATCCCTGGTCTCCGGGATCATGACCTGAGCCGAAGGCAGTTGCTTAACCAACTGAGCCACCCAGGTGCCCCGTTTCTGTTATTTTAATAATTCTTATAGTGTAAGTCCGTAGGAAAGAAAGTTGTTGGTTTTTTTTTTTTTTTTATTTTTTATCCTTCTGAAAGTATCTTGTTTTGTTTGAAGGTGAAACTTCAACTGTTGAGTAATATTTTTAGTAGATTGAATTCTGGATAGACTGTTTAATTCAGTTTTGAATTTTCATTTGCTTATTATTTTTTAAATTTAGCTTTTTGAAGATGTTCTTCCACCATATTCTTAATCGCATTCTTTATGTTGAAAATGTTGTCATTTTCATCTTCTTACTGTTTTTCAATATGATCTGTGGGATTCTCTTTTGGTAGCTTGTATTACTATCTTATTTACATTGTGACTAATTACCAGAAATTGGATGGCTTAGATAGCCCAAATTGACTCTCTTAAGATTCTGAAACTGAGAAGTTCAAAATTATTGAGTTAAAATTTAGCTATTGGCAGTATTGTGTCCCTTCTGGAGGGTGTAGGGGAGTAGCTGCCTGTTGCAGTCTCTAGAGGCTGCCTGCATTTCTTTGGTTGTGGTTCCTTCCTTTGTCTTTAAAACTAGCAACACAGCATCTTCAAATATCTCTCCTCTCCCTTCTCAGCTTTCATCTTCTTCTCACACCCTCAGGCTTTTGTCTCACTTTTTCCCTTGTAAGGAGGACCTTTTATGATTATAGTCAGCCCACCAAATAATCCAGGACAATCTTCTCATATCCATATCCTTCTCTTAATGTCATCTTCAGAGTTCCTTAGGCACAGAAAGTAGGGTATTCACAAGTTTTAGAGATTAATATATGGGCATCTTTAGAGAGATACTATTGTGTCTAAAAACAGTTTTGTTTTTGTTTGTTTTGGTTTGTTTTTGTTGTTTTCCTGTTTTGTGTGTTTTGTTTTTCTATTTATAAATGTTCTCTTTATACTGATTTGCTTCAATTTGAATTTGATGTAGCTGTGTATGGTTTCATTTTTTTTCTTCCTCCATAATGTCTGCTGAGGTTCTTGATTCTACAAGTAATTTTCCAAATTTTGAAAATCTTAGCAATTATGTCTTCAATTTTTTCCTACTCCAATCCTTTTTCTCCTTGAGCTCCAGTTTGCATATGTATAGAATATATCTTAGTATACAAAAGATCTCAAATGTTCTGTCTATAGTTATATTTTGTATTTTCTATATGCTTCAGTTCAGATCATCTTTGAGGTCAGTATTCAAATTCACCAATTCTTTCCTTTCTTGTGTCCATTTTTCTGCTATTCAAACTGAAATGTGTCTTTCCTAACATCGCTATTTGGACTTTTAAAAATAGTTGACTTTCTCTGCTCCAATTCTTCCTCTGTTCACTCAAGTTATTTTCTTTTCTGTTACATATTTAAACATTTAATACAGATTTTTAAAATTCTGTTTGATAATTCTAATGTTTAGGACATCTCTACATTGGCTTCAATTAATGGTTTCATCCCTTGATGATGTTTATTTTATGGCTCATTTTCATAAGTTTAAAAAAAAAACAAGTAGGAAGAGAATGAGATAAATAATATTATCTCCAGAAAAGGGCACATCCTTTCTCTTTCTGAACAATAATGTGAGTCTCTGGGACAATAAATGCATTGTTGAGAAACTCTAGGCTAGGCTTAAACTGAATTAAGTACTGATGAGGCTCCTTTACTTCAGTAGAGCATGGGATCTTACTACTAAGGACACCACAGCAATCTCTTTGTTGATTTACACACAGAACCAACACTCTAAACCACAGGAGATTTGGGTTATGAGAAACCTCAGCTATTTGGGTTATGAGAAATTCTATTTGCTATCTACTCCTACTTCTGTCCGTCAGATAATCAGGTGTTGTCTCTTGCTTGCTCTCCTCTGCCCTGCTGCCCTGGCCCACCATTCAGTGAAAGCCTTGAAAAATGTTTTTCTCAGCTTTCTTATCCTGTCACATTCTTAGGATACAGTGCTTCAGCCTCTGAGGAGACATAGTGTGCCTCAGAGGCATTGTTTCAGTTCACGAGCTACACAGCCTGTAGCAGCCCTGCCTGATATTTCCCAGAATGTTTACCTCCATGGAGTTTATCTTAATTGTTTCTCCCTCCCACAGTGTTCAGCAGACTTAGTCTCCTGGTTACTGAAGGCCCAGGAAGCCTCATTTTGGTTTCTCTCAGTTATCCTGACCTGCCCTCAGTCTTCATTATATTCCAAATGCCTCAGGAAAGTTCTCTGATCCACTCTTCTGCTGTCCTAGCCTTTTGGCTCCATCTCCAGTTCTCACTGAAGAGTTTGGTGAGTTGGCAGGTAGATGAAGACTTGCTTGGAGGGTGGAGCTCCTCTGGATTCTAAACCATCATGCCAGACACCACTTGGCCACCATTACTGCCGATGCTGCTGCTACAACTACTACTACCACCACTACTACTAGTGTATTTTAATTTTGGCTTGTTTGTCCTAACCCCATTCTCTGGTGAATTCCCCCTCCACCATCCACTCAACCAGGGATGAAAGCAGACTTAGAGTCTCTTTTTCCCCTGGCTGTGTCTTATTGCTTCATAGGTTTTAGTTCATTAAATTTTCTTTGTATCCTCATTTCTCTAATGGGTTGTTAAAACTATGATTTTGTCAGTTATCTGTTTTTTTTCTCATTATTAAAGTAAAAGTGATATTCTCTTGAAACAGTCTATGTCTTACTCGGAAGCAGAAGTCTGCAATGTTTGATATTAAGTGTGTACTAATTCTGACCTGAAGACCTATCTTCAAAATTAACTTAGATATTAATATTTAAATTACTTTCTGTATTAGATAAATTAAAAATAATATTGTAAATACAGTTTAAAAGTCAAGTAACATAGTGTATTAAGATCTAGAACTTTTGACTAAAGAATTTCATAACATGTTTTCCTAAAGTATTATTGAAATACTTTTAGAGATTTTAAATTTGTCCATTTTGTACATGGGAATTTTCATATAGCATTATGTCCTTACATGGCAATATAGTTTTATTTTTAAAAGAGAATTACATTTTTTTTAGAATAATAGCACTGGGAAAATAATAACTTTTCTTAGAATGTCTTTATTAACGTAATTCTCAAGTCAGTTATATTGATAGAAGAGCTTCACATTTTATAAGAAAAATTTACATGTATGTACAGCCAAATTGACTGATTCCTTATTTGGTTGTCATATATAGCCTTTAAGGTATTATATGTTTATCCATGGAAGGTAATGAAAATATAAGCTCCTTGATAGAATGTTAAAATAAAAATAATCTCTGAAAAAAGAAAGCTTTTTACAGAAATATAACAAATAACTAAGAGGTTAAGAGATGTATGTGGGAATAATGGATATTCCTTTCTAATGTAACACCATCCATCTCACTAACTTTGATTAGACTTTTAGGTATTGTTATCTTCTCTCTCTTTTTTTTTTTTTTACAGAAAATACTTTTGACACTTGTCAGACAAAATCAATAGTTCTGTTTTTGACCTTATTGAAAATATGTCTCAGCCAAACTAGAAATGGAAAGTGAGGGAGAAGATAAAAATCTGGACAAGAGAAAGAAGGGAGGATACAATGTAGTAGTTTTCGTGTGATCATTATAGACTTATCTGAGGTCATTAGAAAATAGTTTAACTCATCATATAATAATAAGAAAAAAAAATACTGCATAGTGCTTCTAGCCAAAGGCTTGGAAAACATCCGAAGTTTCTAGTTAAGCTTTATTTCATGTATAAGATAGTAACTTAGAAAGCTTAAGAAAATATCTTATTTTTTAATGTAAATGTTTCTATGCAGTGAAAGGTACTACATGATTCTGGAAACAAATATGGTTAAGATCTTAGGTTAATTTTTAAAAAAATTAATGCATTAATGAATTCACTCATTCATTAAACAAATATGTGAGAAATGACTAGGCACAGGAAAGATACAATGATACCTTTTAATTTTGATCAGGTCAAGTAAATGGAATCTTACTATTAACTACTTCTGAAAATATTTTTATGTAAATCAAATTTAGACAGTACAGTCATAACTTTAAGAACTATCATTTTATTAAAAACATAACCATGAACAAAAATATGATGGGTTTATAAAAAGCTAAGCATACATTAAATTATATGACCATTTACTGTTGGCTCAAGGCAAAGTTCTTTATCTTCATCAATACAAGACACAACTCTGAGGAATGATTTAGACATTTATCTGCCTGAAGATCCTGAAGATAGATGGCTTAACACAGGATTATTGTACTTCTTTTTATTCCCTTAAGAATGTATTATCACAGGCAATCTCAGTAGGACCTTTACACCAAACCTTAAAAAATAGGGCTATTTTCTCTCTATATTTAAAAGATTTGCACTCTAATCTGTAACATGTATGAGTCTGTGGATTCATTTCAAGTAAAGAACTTTAAGAATGATGTCACAAGTCTTTTTGTTAACTTTAGAATGAATTCATCTAAATCTTAGTAAGATTAGATAACTATAAAATATAAATATTCTGCAACTTTTTATTTATAACTTTAAATTTTAACTTATATTCCATTAATTTGTGGCAAGTTATGCTTATGTTATTTGAAACATAGGGACATTTACCTTTAGGGCATTTATTTTATGTATGTAACAGTGTATAAGGGGCACTTCTGGCTTATAAACTGTAGGGTCCATGTGAATTTAATTCACACATTTGTCACATATTTAACAGAACTGACATACTTCTTTAAGTAGATAATTTTGCCTTGCTAGAGTCAAATAACAATAATTTTGTTACTTCAATATTGCACAATTTTAGGTAACCACAGAATTACTAAACACATCTTTTCAAAAATTAGTTAGAAAAAAATTAAATTCAGAGGAACAAAAAATTGTTTCATTTGTGTATTAAAAAGCCCACAATTATTCCACAATTTTTTTCCCAATGATTTTCAATAGTTTTCTTTTTTTTTAAAGATTTTATTTATTTGACAGAGAGAAACACAGGAGAGAGGGAATAGAAGCAGGGGGAGTGAGAGAGGGAGAAGCAGGCTTCCCGCTGAGCAGGCAGCTGGATGTGAAGGCAGTCCCTGAATCAACTGAGCCACCCCGCATTTGTTTAACCCCGCATTTCCCTTATAATTAGTGATGCTGAACATCTTTTCACACTCCTATTGGCCGTTTGTAGATTTTCCCATTTGTACATTTTCTTTAGGAAAATGTCTATTCAGGTCATTTGCACATTTGTAACTGGATTATTTGCTTATTTTTATTATTGTATTATAGGAGTTCCTTATATATTTTGGATATTAGTATCTTATCAAATATATAGTTTACACATATTTTTCCCATTCTGTAAATTGCCTTTTCATTGTGTTAATTTTATGTATTTATGTATTTATTTATTTATTTATGCTCTGCAGACACTTTCTAATTTGATATAGTCCCACTTGAAGAAATTTTGCTTTGCTGTTTGGGTTTTGTTGCAATATCCAAAAAATCTTTGCCAATACTTTGAGCTTTTCCCTTATGTTTTGTTCCAGAAACTTTATGGTGCCAGGTCTTACATTCACATTTTAAATGATTTCAAGTTAACTTTCGTGAGTACTCTTAGATAGGGGTTCAATTTCACTCTTTTGCATGTGAATATATAATTTTTCCTATATCTTTATTGAAGAGACTACCTTTTCCTCACTGAGTATTTTTGAGTCTCTTGTCAAATATTAGTTTACCATATACCTGTGGGTTTATTTCTGGACTCTTGATTCTGTTCTATTGGTATATGTCTGTTTTTATTCTAATAGCATGTTGTTTTCATTGCTATAACTTAGTAGGTTGAAATCAAGACACAAATAAAGATATATCCTATGTTCATGGATTAGAATAATTAATACTGTTAAAATTTCTAAACTACTCAAAGTAATCTATAAATTCAATGTTATCTTTATCAAAATTCCAATGACATTTTTCACAGAAATGAATTATTCCTAATATAGTTAATTTTAGTAAATGGATCTTTTTAAATAAGATAAAGTCAGTTATATATTAAGAACTAGAATACATACAAATTATTAAATTTTTTTAAGAAGTTATTTCAAAATTCCAAAAATATTCACAGACCAAATGCCTCCAGTTTCTTGCCATGTATAATTAGCACAGATACTTTTATAAACTACTTGGAAATCAGTGCCTATAAATTCAGCTATCATTCTGTTGATCTCTTCAAGCCATTTATTATACCTTGGAGTCTACACATGAAGTATCCAAGTTTGTTTGTGTCTCTTTCTGTGAAATGTATCTGTTCATCCATCTCTATCAATCTATCATATGTCTATCTATCTATCTATATCTATCCATCTATCTATCATCTATCTATCTAATCTATCATCATGTTAAGACTGGGTTTTCTATTCCTGTAAGGCCATTCCATTTTTCCTTTCTTACTTCTTTTCTCACTGGTTTTATTAATGTATGCCAAGCACATTACATATTTCTCCTGGAAGTGAAATCAATAAATTATCATTTAAACATGTCTACATTTAAAATATGTCTAATGGCACCTGGCTGGGTGTTGGTAGAGCATGTGACTCTTGATTTCAAGGTTGTGAGTTCGAGCTACATGTTGGGTGTGGAGTCTGCTTAAAAAAAAAAAAAAAATATATATATTTTGAGAAAGGAATGAATAATAAAATAGAAGTAAATATATATATATATACACACACACACATATACCTATACACACATATATAAAAAATATAAGTATAAAATAAATGTGTGTATATATATAAAATATATGGATATATATATATATATATATATATATATATACTTGTATATGCACATATGTATGTCTATTATTCCACCACTTAAAATATGTCTCAATAAAGGTCATAGGCAAATTAAAACTTAAAAAGGATATATATATTAAACAAAATGAGACATGAAAGACTAAAGTTAGTTAATTTTTAGGGCTAGATAGCAAATGGGAAAAGAGGCGACATTTAATGATGATAAAAGGTTTAATATGCAATGAAAACATAATAGATCTTAAAACACCAAAATATATAATAAAATACATGGAGAAAACTTACTGCGAACTGCAAGCATTCAAGAACAAAAGTCATAAAAATAAAAAAAGGCATACTCTCACATTTTAACATTCTCTTTTGGAAATTTTATGCCACACTGATATCAAAGTATTTTGAGTAATATAGTTTTAATTTATCAGTCAAATTATAAAATATGGGGGTTTGGGTTGACACAGTTAGTAAAGCACATAACTCTTAATCATGGGGTTGAGTTTGAGCCCCATGTTGGTTGTAGAAATTACTTAACACAAAAAATCTTTAAAAAATTATAAAGTGTATAAGTTTCTACAGGCAATATTTATTTCTGGGAGACAGAAACAGAGAGAGATACTATGTCCCATACAAAAAAGTGAAGTTCTTTTATATGTAAGGAACAGTTAAAAAAATTATGTACCTAAACGCACACACACACACACCCCTTAATTAATTACAGAGGTCTGAATTCCTTCATATCACATTATTGGACCTCAAGATGATTAAAAGGTAAATAAATAATAATAATGAAAAGAATGTTCAAGTAAATCACTTAAATAAAACCAAAAGCTCCATTCTAAATAAACATTGCATCAAATAAAAATAAAAACTAAAATTAGAACTTCTGAGAAATCAATGCAAAGCAATAATACTGTATAACAATACTTAGAGGATGTAGAAACCCCACACTAAGGGAAATGTTTATCCTTCTAGTCTTTAATAGTCAGTGAAAATCTTGAAATAAATTAACCTAAGTATTCCATTGATATGCTTATAATTTCATATATAAATATTCAAGTATTTATTGCACATTTATATACAAGTAAATATTGAATAACAAAATACATTAAAAGGGTTTCTCCAGAAAATATACAACTAGCAAAGAACACATTACTAGCACCCTAGCTGCGAAGGATTGACCTGTTCTGCAAACAGAACCTGCATTTGGAGTGTGTGAATCCAGCTTAGGATATTCTGGAATCCTTGCAGCTGGGGTGGTCATGTGACATGGTTCTGATTAATAAAAGAGAGATAAGAGGATTAAAAGTTTTGGCCAATAAAATAGATGCTTGTCCTTTACCCTTCTTCATTATTTGAACACAGAATGCTTGTAAATGCAGAAGCCTTGAAAACGGAAAAATGAGAATAACATTCACAGAAAGAGAAAGTACTTGGGAGACTAAGGTCATAGTGAAACTGTTGACCCAGCTACCTATTTTGTTATTACCAAGAAACACAAATGAAACCTCTTATTCATTTAAGTCTATATAAACATTTAGGTTATAAATGGCCAACTGAACTATGTAGAACTGAGAAAGGAATGAATAATAAAATAGAAGTAAATAAATTTCTAAAGTAAATAGAATACCAAAAAGTCTAGCTCTTTAAAAATGTAAATATGTAGGTTACTTATTAAAAAATGAGAATAAAATTGAAATTTAGACAAAATATGTGAAAAATTCATAAATGACATAGAAAATGACTTTATATCTACTACAACACTGAAAATAATGTTAAAGAATGTGTAAAAGCCCTATACAACTCCAAAATTACAAAGAGGGACATTGACAGATTTTAACGAATAAAATTTGGATATTTCCGTGGTTCAAAAAATACAAAAAGAGAAAGATATTTACAAAGGATTATTATCTGCAATATGAAAATTATTCTTACAAATATTAACACGCAATTTAGTGAAAAATGATAGAAGTGATGCTGCCAAATAATGCGTACAGAGGAAACATTAAGTCAACATGAAAAAAACTGACACTTTGCAATAAAGGTATGCAAGATAATGCAAACTGATGTTTTATCCATCAGTCCGGCTAAAATTTTAAAAGGTGTTAACACTAAATTTTGAAGAAAATGTATTTAAACTGGCATTTCTCAAATAATGACATATTAAGTTTGTACTATTTATTAGAGTAACGTAGCACTACTTAGAAAAATTTTGAATACATAAAGTCTATGAGCAATATTTTTCTTTTAATCTCTTAACAGAAAAAAAATAGCTCGTTTATCAGCATAAGCATGAGGGAATTTGTCACAAAATTGCTTGTTTGTTTGTTTTTGTTTGTTTTAAAGATTTTATTTATTTGACAGAGAGAGAGATCACAAGTAGGTAGAGAGGCAGAGAGAGAGAGAGGAGGAAGCAGGCTCCCTGCTCGATCCCAGGACCCTGAGATCATGACCTGAGCCAAAGGCAGAGGCTTTAACCCACTGAGCCACCCAGGTGTCCCACAATATTGTTTTTAATAGTGAAAAATATTCATGGAAATAGGGCTGGTTATATAGAATATTTAATTTAACAAAATTAATGAAATTCAATTAGATTTTTATGAACTGCTTTGCAAAGATATAAATATATTCACAGTTATAAAAAATTCTGAAAATGTATAGTTGCATTAAATGGGTAGATGGAGTGGTATTTGCTTGTTTTCAGATTTTAATTCTGTGAATGAGCATAATTTATAAACTGTATAAATATGTATCATATAACACTATTTGCATTTGCATAAGTGCAGGCATATGTGTAAATATATTATTCTTCCATTTTATATTGTGGCTGTAGTTCTTAAACTCTCATGTCAGCCCTCCAAATAAGTGGGTGATGAGTTTTGTTCCTCTTATTCATGTCTTTCTTTAGCTAGTAGAATTTTTAGAAATCAAGATGAAAGCAGGGACTTGAAAAGTCTTGTTGATCTTGTTTCTCTTGCTTTTTAATGAATGAAAACATGTCCAGAATAGCAACTGAAGGGATAAAAGAGACATGTGGGGAGAGAAAAGGCCATCTTAAAGCAGCCCAAATAGAATGAGTCTTACTACATGAAATAATGTATTTAAGATAACCATTATACAGCATCCTTGTGAGCTGTTGTTTTTTTAACAGCTTTGAGGTATAATTGGTATGCATTTAACTTCATACATTTAAAGTATACAATTTTGGGGCGCTTGAGTGGCTCAGTGGGTTAAACCTCTGCCTTAGGTTCAGGTCATGATCTCAGGGTCTTGGAATCAAGGCCCATATCTGGCTCTCTGCTCAGCAGGGAGCCTGCTTCCCCCCCCTTCTCTGCCTGTCTCTCTGCCTACCTGTGATCTATCTCTCTGTCAAATAAATAAAATAAAATATTAAAAAATAAAATAAATAAGGTATACATTTTTAATTTTTCCGCAAAACTTTATAGATTGAAAATTTATAGCTTAACATATAAACTTTAAAATTAAACTGTAATTTTTGACATACATACACATTTATTTTATTTTTCCAGGCTTTAGGGGTTGTTGAGCTTCATGGATATATTAGCTTACAGATTTTATCAAATTTAAAAAATAATTTTCTGGGTTTCAATTACACATAGTATTTCTAGGACTTCATTTACACATATATTAGGCTGCTTGAAGTTGCCTTAGAGCTCAGTAATGTTATTAATATTTTTTAAATCCAATTTCTATCTGTGCTATATTTTGGATAATTTTTATTAATATATATTCAATGTTAGCAATCTTTTCCTCTGCAGCCTGATTTGCTGTCAATCTCTCCATTGCGTTTTTCACATCAGGCATTGTGGTTCTCAGCTTTAGAAGTTCAATTTGGGCCCCAGTTAAATCTTCCATATTTCTAGTTAACACATTAAAACTTTTCTCTAGTTTCTTGAACTTTCAGTCAGACATGATCTGGAAACTTTCCAGGCAGAGCATAGTCCTTACATTGTTGATTACTGGTCACTTGGGGAACACTGTCCTTTGCTTCCTTATGACCCAGTTCTTAGGGGGAAAAATCATATATTTTGTCCTGATTTTCTAGTCCTTACAGGTAGGAGGCTGAACCCTCCTCCTGGTCCTTCATCTTGGCTGGAAGCACAGGTTTTGTCATGGAGTTTAAACATTATTTTATTTAAGATGCCAATTTTTATTATGTTATAGTCAAGAAAAACTTACCTAACTCTCAAAAAAGTATACCCATTTACTTGATTCTAAGGTGCACATTATTCCACATTTTAATATACGTATAATGATTTAATTTACAGATTTTATTTTTCATTTTTGTAGTACTCAAAGTTTTACAACCAATAAAATTCTACATTCTGATATATTACTTCAGATAGTTATAAAATGCTTTAGGTAAATAGTCTTTAACTATCTAGTGCATGGTGACTATACTTTCATGTCAAAAATATGTAGACCTTTATATGACAGAAGTTCTAATAATGATTGAAAAAAGGGTAACAATGGCAAGGAGTTCAGTCAAGATTTTAAATTAGTATATTTTAATAATCTCAACAATTTCTAATTAACAAAAAGTAGCATATATGTGGGAGAAATACCATCTATTTAGATTAAAATGTTTCTTGGTATATAAATGGTTTGGGATATTTTTTTCAATAATGTTTCACCTTTCAGAGTTCTGTGCCTTACAATTTATTGGGTGAGAATTGGCTGTCTGGGAAAGCTAATTCAGAGGTATGCTATTGAATTGGCCTTTAACACAAACAGTAATTCACTAAGTGGTGTCCTGGTTGCCTAGAAGAATGAACCACATTTTAAATTTACATCCAGGGAGCAGTTTACACAGAAGACCAATTCTGGCTTCTTGTATGCTCAGCATGAAAAAGCAAGCATTTCAAAATATACCAAACCCTGAACTAAAATCACATTGAAATACCAAATCAAACAAAAGAAAGCAGGTATACCTTCATTATTTACAATGTCATTAAATAAAGATAAGTTTTGGCACTTGAATGTTCAGTTAGTTTATTTGCTTTTCCAATATTTAGTTCTATGTTAAAAAAGAAATAGA
>PITA01000310.1:99510-306340 GCA_004023965.1 Spilogale gracilis
AAAAAAAAAAAAAAAAAAAAGAAATAAACAAATAGATGTGACATACAGAATTTTATTTTATTTTTAAGAGATTTATTTATTTGACATAGAGAGAGAGCAAGAGAGAGAGCATGAACAAAGGGACAGAGGGAGAGGTAAAAGCAGGCTCAGCAGATAGTCTGATGTGAGACTCAGTCTCAGAACACTGAGATCATGACCTAAGAGGAAGGCAGATGCTTAACATACTGAGCCACCCAGGTGCCCTTAAAATTTTAATATACTTTAACCAATGAAATCTTTCTATATAAAGTATTTATATTTATATGTATTAAATTATCTATACCCATCATTTATTATTAAATAACTTCATTAAATTAAACTATTATTGAATATTTTTAACAATACCAGTTATTATTGAATAATTTATTTTAATATAAATATTATTAAACAATATCTATCATTAATAATTAAATATTTATTACCAAATAATTATTTATACTTTAAGTAAGCTGTTTTATTTAAATATATATACACTATATATATATATATATATATATATATACACACATACATACACACAATATATATATATATATTTCAGGACAGAAATGAACCTGCTACAGAAGTATCTATTTTCTAACAAATACAAGCCTGAGATCGTATTAAAATAACAAGAAATTTTGAGAAGAAAGTTTAAGGCAAAAATAATTTTAGTAGGCTCAGATATAAACAGGAAAACTAGGTTAAAAACTCAAATTGTAAAGATTTGTCAACCGTTGATGAAAACAAGTAAGTGATCTCTACACCCAGTGTGAGGCTCGAACTCACAACCACGAGATCAATCCACATGCTCTAACTGAATCAGCCATCACCCTGAATAAGAAACTTTTTAAATTTTCATTATTACCCTACATGTATATCTAATTAAATATAACTATTTGATGAAGCTTTCTTATAAATATTCTTTTGATTATATGGCTTACATGTTTTTAATTGGTTCTATTTTGCTCTTTATTTTCAAAAGAAAACCAAAGTCGAAGAGATAACTTTGATTATAATAGATCTTAAAATTTTAAAAGAATCCATGGTGTAGTTACCATCTTAATGGGTATATTTGGCCCCAAAGAGATAATAAGCAAATAAATAATGCTATATGCAACATCCTGAAAGAAATATATGTGAATATTTTATATGTATAAAGATTGAATTCTGAATCACATTTTCTCTTTATTAAATAGCCATAATGTCTTACTAAATTAAAATTATCTTCACCTAGTAAACATTCTCTCAATCCCCAAAACTGTTGGCAAAGATTTCTCCATAGAACAGAACAATAGCAATGTCTCCAAAGTTGATAATTTGGTGATAATTAATTTTAATATATTTTATAAATAACTCAATTAGTATTTGAATACTAATTTTAAAAAGTTATTCCCATCAACTTCAGTTAACAATTGTATCTTGAGGCGCCTGGGTGGCTCAGTCGTTAAGCATCTGTCTTCAGCTCAGGTCATGATCCTGGAGTCCCAGGATGGAGCTGTGCATCAGGCTCCCTGTTAGGTGGGAAGCCTGCTTCTCCCTCTCTCACTCCCCCTGCTAAATAAAAAAATCTTAAAAAAAAATGTATCATGGTCCTTATTTTTATTATATGGACTAATTCCACCAAAGTAATTTTTAAGATTCATGAAACACACTGTTGTTTAAAATTTATTTAATTGTCCTAATTGGGTGAGTTTATGGAATTTTATTTTATTTTATTTCATTTCACTTCATTTCATTTCATTTCATTTCATTTCATTTCATTTCATTTCATTTCATTTTATTTTATTTTATTTATTTGACAGAGAGAAACACAGCTAGAGAGGGAACACAAGCAGGGGGAGCAGCAGAGGGAGAAGGAAAAAGCAAGCTTCCCACTGAGCTGGGAGCCCAATGTGGTCCTTGATCCCAGGACTCCTGGATTATGACCTGAGCTGAAGGCAGACGCTTAATGACTGAGCCACACAGGTGCCCCTGGAATTTTAAATAAGTTAATTTTCTATCAACTAGTCTGACATCTGTTTTACTTATGCTAAATGTAGCAATACGTGTTGATATTATATATTAATGCACAGAATATTGATATGTATTGCAATAGAATCCTTTTGTTTTATGAAAATTGAGCCCCAGTCACAGAAAAAGTCTAATATGAGTAAAATCTAATAAACTATGCATTAAGTATTTGTGTACTCTCAAATTTAAAAATGTTTTACCATTTAAAATAAGGAAGTTACACAATAAAATTTGACTATCTCTATAAACATTCCTACATAGATTGTAAAGCTCCCTAAGGATAGAGTCCCACTTGCTCTTTTAAATACTTTGTCGAAAACCCTAACATTGTTGTTAGTGTGTAATTATTTTCATATGGGTTAGGAATTCTTTTCTACCAGCTACTCTAGCCAAGACTGTTCCTTTTTTGAGCTCTTTCCCTCTTTGTAACCCTCCAATACTATAATTTGTACCTTCCTATGAACTCAGAGGAATATTTGCCCATACTGCTCATTTGAAAATGGATTACAGGCATTGGATGATAGCATCTTTTATTATTACCTTTACTGTTGATTATTCATCTTTTAATTTTCATAAGTTGATGCCCTGTCTTTTAAATTCCTTTAGGGCAGGCCCCACGAATTAAATTTAATTTTGTCACTGAGACAGCTTATTAACTGAGCCCTTAATACTCTTTAAACCGCTATTTAGATAATCACTAACTGCAATTTCAGGCATGTCCAGAGAACTAAAGAAATTTCATTTTTCAAGACACTTGAAGGACTATCATTTAAACACATTCATTTTACAATTGAGGGAAATTGATGTAAAAATTTTATATTCTGCACATGCAATTTGGAGATCAAAATCCATTTTTCCATTCTCCCAGCGAGCCCCCTATTATTATAATTATAGATAAAAGTGGACCTTTTTCTAAAAGCTGAATCTTACCAACAAGAGTAATATGTATTTTCATAAGTGTAGGTGTGTAATTAACCCTCATTGTTTGGTTATTATATATAATCATTTGAAATGCTCTTTGTACATATGTAAATTTAGCTATTAAAAAGTTTAGAACCCAGTTAAGGAATTATCTTCATTTACAAGGATATTTCAAGAGAGGAAATAAAGGTGTGTATGGGTTTGTTGTATAATGTACTTTGAGAGGTAGGTCTTATTATGAAAGAGGAACCAAAGTTTGGGGATTTAACTCAAATTCCAGCTATACCACTTGCTAGCTGCATTCTCTTTAGCCCAATTTACTACTAATAGAGAGGAACTACAATAACTCAGAGATTCATGGTAAATTTAATTGAAATCATTTAAGTAAAATATTATGTAGAACATTTGAATATAGTAGATGATAGTTTTTTTTTCCTTGTACTTTCTTGTAAATCAAAATAACTGGAAAATAGGAAGTCTCCCTTTGTTCTAACAAGTTCATATTCACCACAAGACAACAAAAATGTTCTTTAATAAAATGTTATTTTTCTAAAATCTCACAAATATTGTATCAACATGCAAGAAATGTATTTTTAAAAAGTCGATTTTGAGTTAAAATATAAATCAAAACAGAGCCTTCACCCCTAGTTTCCTCATTTGCAGGGTTATTTATTATGCATACCGCTTGCAACAACTAAAATAATACAGTAACCTCAGCACTTCCTTAGATAACTTAACTACCCTCTAATAGGTTTCCAACTTTAAAAGGGTAAGACATTATATTGCATAAAACTTGAATTAGGTTATATACTGAAATACTCACATAAAAAAATCATAACATAAAATAGAAGTTCTTTAAATTGTGTGTTTCTACAAACTCTCCATTTCTAATGTCTAAATTTTGCAAGAGATTGATGCAGTTCAATAGAAGGACTTCCTAAAGTTCATTTTTTTCCACAGAAGTTTGCTTAGCTATTGTTTCAACACAAAGTGCAAACTTATTACTACCAATTAATGGCCTTGCTTAAGTATTATCATGATATTTATGCTATATTGAACAAATTTAAGGCATTTTTCCTGCTCACGTTTGACACATGACCAACTGTAAAATATACTGATAAGTGATTTAAATAACTTCTGAACTTACTAAGAAACTTTGGAAATTGATTGCACTAGTGATCTTATGAGAGCACATTCACGTAATAATATATCTCCATGAATTCTGAATTATGTACAGTTTTTTATGTTATTATTGGGACAAAAGATTTCAGAAAATGCAATTTTTAGGTAGTATCCTTCTTTTCTCTAGTCTTATTTAAATTTTATGAATACTCAATACCAGCTTTTCATATTTGCTATGAATTTAGTCCCTGTTGAATTCTAAAGTGACACTGAAATATGAAGGTATCAAATAAAGACACTGCACTGAAGGTGGCTTTTATAATAATTTGAAGACTCTCTCTGAGAGTATGTTCTGGATTGACAATCATTTGATTGAGGTGGAAAATTTCAAGTCAGATTTCACCTCTAGCAGAAAATGACATCTTCACACTTCAGCTCACTGATACTGTTTTCTTAATTATTTAATTAACAACCAATTTATCAAATTCTTTATAAGACTCTATAGAGCTTTGCAGCACTCCTTAAACATGGTTTAGAAGTTACATGTAGATTTTGAGAGGAAAACCACATAGCCCACATAGCATAATGAAGCTACCTCATGTGGAATTAAAGAATACAAAGTTTTAGCTGAAATTCTAGGGATTAGCTATTTATTATTTACCTCAAGAAATGTTAGGCCTCTTGCATGTAGTAAAGTGAGAGATTTAATAATATCGAAGGTTAACTGTTTTAAAGACCCACTGTGGTTTTTGTTTTTCTGTTACCATAGGAAATTGCCTGCCAGATTTTTGGTCAGTTTACTGTGCTCTTCTATGAAAACAGATAATATTTAATTTATAATGTTTTCTTCATTCTTAGTCTATAAATATTAATAGCTTCCTGTGTTTGCCTTCTAGGACACAGCAGGATAGTAATAGGAATTTGTGAAACATGAATTTTGGCTTCTAGTTATAATAGTTATATTTGGACTAAAACATTTCCTAATTTTATAACACTTATGGTCACTATTCTTCAGAATTTTTTCTTTTGAGCACCTAGAAAAGCATAATAATTTCTCTCTAACATATAAGACCATTCTTAATTGTTGGTTCATCATTACATTGCTTTATTTTATTCTAGGGTAGGATAATGCTTATCTAATTACAATAAAGCAATCAGAGTTGATGTAAACATTTTAAGATATCCCCATAAAGCATTACTACATCTAAAAGAAAACTATTAGTAAGCATACATTAATTGTTTGGAATATTTTTTAAATACATGCTTATTCATGGGAATGTTGAATTTTCTACTATATCTTAATCCTTCATATCTCTCATGGGCCCATTTACCACTGTTACTTGACCTTAACTTCCATTCAATATCCATGGTCCCTTTAAAATTATATTCAGATTCTCAAGCATATAGCCACCCTCTTGACACTTTTCCAAGTGTCTCAAATTCAGAGGACTAGAGAATAGGTTTACCTTTACATATTTTAAGGAGTATATCTTCTAGCAATCTCATTTGAGCCCAAGGGAGGCTCAAAGAGTTTTGGTAACTTCCTCTTGGAATGATAAATAAGATTTTTGTCTGAACTAGAGAGAGAATTAATATTCCTCAGTATTGTTTACTTTTTATATTTTATGTAATTAATAGTTCATTAGTTTGTGTATAGAGTGGGGGTGGAGAGAAGGAGAGAGAGAAAGCAAATTAACTGGTAACTCAGAGTCTATGTAAGACCAGATAAGATTTGTCTTGAGATATGCTATTTCCAGTAGAAATAAATTTGGAAAAATAATATGACCTATATATCTACTGAGGAGGCCATCATTTTTTTTTTCCTTTTTTGAAAATTCGACATGACTGGGGCCATTTTAAAATAGAGGATGAGTGGCCGCTGCAAAGAACCTGCATTTTGTTTGTTTTGTTTTGTTTTGAACAGGGCCAAAACCTTCCGACTGGGCAAAACTGCAACTGTTATAAGCAATTGCTTGGAAAGTCAATAGGAGAATGGACATCCTGATCACAAGACTGATGGTTGAGAGAACTTTCTGAAGTTGGAATCTGTAGTCAATTTTTTTTTAAAGATTTTATTTATTTGATAGAGAGAAACACAGCCAGAGAGGAAACACAAGCAGGGGGAGTGAGAGAGGGAGAAGCAGGCTTCCCATCCAGCAGGGACCCTGATGTGGGGCTCGATCCGGGGTCTCCAGGATCATGACCTGAGCCGAAGGCAGTTGTTTAACCAACTGAGCCACCCAGGCACCCCAAGAATCTATAGTCAATTTTTAACTCAGAGTAGTTCAGTCAGTTAATACCCATAGCAAACTTTCTTTTTTATTTTGTTTTTACTCATTTATATTCTCCCTTCCTCTTTCTCATAAAACCCCTTGCTTTCACCCTGCAAGTGAGACACTATTTGGGTTTCTACTAGAATCTCAACTCCCTAAATTGCAATTCCATGACCCCAAATGAGTGTTCCTTTGCCTCTCACAGTGGATCTTCATTTTCGTGTTCATACTTTGCTTTCTAATCCCCTTAGAGAGATATTTAAACAAATCAGGGAGCAATAATTCACACTTTGCTTCGTACTGAACATAGTATTCTTCAGGCACTTGTTTTGCAGTACGGATGGAGACATTTAAGACATGAAAAATTGTGAGGACTTTCGTTTTCTAAGTTAGATATCCAATTTAGATGCCTTAGAAATAATGTTTCTCCTTTCACCAATTACCAATAGACTACTGGTAGTCTATCATTGTTTATAGAGTTCCCGCATATTTGTTTATTAATTTAAGAACTATTGGATAGCTGAATTATATAGCTGTCACACTAAAAGCCTGGGAATTAGTAAATTTTAATGTATGGGTATGTACATAAAAATTTATTATTTTGTGTGTGAGAGTTCATTGTGTGTGTGTGTGTGTGTGTGTGTGTGTGTGTGTGTGATTTTTGTATTGTCACAAACAGAGCCCATCTGCAATAATATCTGTGGTAGGAAATGTTGAGGCTGTCACAAGAAAACAATGTATTTTTTGACTCATACTAAGCAAATAAATGATATTATGAAAGCTTAAGTTTTAGTTCACACTGAAATTTGACACACAGTTCTACAATTTGAGATCATCCATCCCGATTTTGTTGATCCCTAGCATCCCACTCTAGGTTTCATTAAATCCCTTACTTCTCACTCATAGAAAACAGTAAATAAATTACTCAGGAAATCTTTTAAGGACAATGTTATAAGCACTTAAGGAAATATCTAAAAGGCCATTAAGGAAGTGAATTGTGTCCCTCTCCAGATTAGTATGTCCCAATTTTATCCTAGTCCTCAATACTTGGAATGTGGCTTTATTTGAAGGTAGGATCCCTACAAAGGTGATTAAGTAAAATGAGTTTATTAGGTGGACCCTAATACAATATGACTAAAGATATTCTTATAAGAAAAAAAAATGGACACAATGGTAGACAAAGTGGAAGCTATGTGAGGATACAAGGAGATGGCCATCTATAAGTCAAAAAAGATCCCTGGAATGGATCCTTCCCTCATGGTACTCAAAAGAAACCAATCCTGCCAAAACCTTGATCTCAAACTTCTGTCCTCCAGAACCATGAAAAAATAAATTTCTGTTGTTCAAGCCACCCTGTTTGGGATACTTTGATATGGCAGCCTAAGCAAACTAATATAGAACATCTTACTTACCATCATGTTTTATTTGGGTACATCTACTCCATCCTTATAAAATAATACTTAATTCAATTCAATGACCTACTCATTGCTTACCATGCAAGAAAATCTAAATTTCAGTGGAAATATTCTATACAAGATGGACTTGGTTACAACTGACTTGGCCAGAACAAACCTGTTAACCCTCTCCACATAAAAATAAATAAGATTAAGTGATTTGTTTTCTATTTTCCCTCCAGCCTTCTATTCTGTATAGTGAAACAGTTACCAGCGTAGCCTCCTGAGTTCAAAATGTCATTTATAAAAATATAGAAAATGTTCTCTAAAATCTAGAATTACATCACTAAAATATAACAAAATAGAGTACATTCTAGCACTCCCTCTTTTGATTTATATTTGAATGATCTGATAACAATTTTGGAAAAAATAACTCATTCTATGAATAAGAATAATTTATTTTATATATAAACATTCTCATATTTTATTTCACGTTTCTGACCAGATTATTGACTGTGTTAAAGGGGACATGGATAAACTATTTTAAAATTAAAGTTGTTGCTTTAGATAATCTTCTCAATATTCAATTTTTATAAATAATAGATTCATGCAAAGTTGACTAATAATTTGAGGTTCATATCTCAAACACACACAAAATATCTCATAGTTACACAGAATTATATAAAAATAGGAGTTTGAAAGAAATTTTTGGTTTTGGTTTAGTTTAGCTGAGATAGTCATATAGGTACATCCATCTTAATTTTTTCCAGCCTACAATTACAGTTTTGAGGGAAGTTTGACATGTCTCTGTCATGTACTATTGAGAAACTCCATCTCATGGAATTTCTTTTTTCAATTATCTTAAAGGTTTATTGAGCTGGAAACAATACATACACCATCAACAATATAAATACTTTTCTCAACAAAAAGCAAACAACAAAAAATACCTCTCCCCAAAAAGAAAGAGAGAGAGAAAGGAAGGAAGGGGAAGAAAGAGGGGAGAGAAGAGAAATAAAGAAATTAAATAAGAAAAGGGGGGGGAACCTTAAGAAGAAGAAAGGTAAAAATAGATGGTTCTAGATCTAAGGGACGGAGAAAAATTATTCAATTACATAAAAAAATCTTAAGTTGCTGATTTGTTAAATGATATAAAGAAACTAAGGTTAACTTTTTATATTAAACTGAAAAATATTTTAAAATTAAATGCAGACAAAAAGCATCCTCAAAGTATTATTTTGGAGTCAGAGTTTATGTAGAATAAATTAACTTTTCTTTTTAAAAATTATAAATCACTGGAAACAGTTGGTTTAAAGAGTATCCCAATTTAATTTTCTTTCAGAAAATTAAGAAGGGTCTTTAAAATATTTTAAAGCTAATAGAAATTATTTAAAATGATTATCAGGGACTCTCAGCCTTCATACTTAAAGAAATATCTTCTTTCAGACAATCTTAGTAAAGAGAATATTTTGTGTTGAAAATAAACTAGAGAACCTTTCTGAGAGAAGGTTTGCCTTTATCATCTTTTGTGCTTATGGATGTTTCGAAAAGAAAATAAATGCTTCTTTGTTGTTGTTATTTGTTTGTTTAAAACATAATGTAATTGTTGGATGCCTGGGTGACTCAGTTGGTTAAGGTCTACCATCCGCCAAGGTCATTATCCCAGGGTCCTGGGATCCAGTCCCGGGTCAAACTCCCTGCTCAATGAGGAGTCTGCTTCTCTGCCCCTCCCCTGGCTCCTGTGCACTCTCTCTTCTTTTTGCTCACACTCTCTCTGTCTCTCAAATAAGTAGATAAAATATTTAAAAAATAAAAAAATAAATAAAACATAATGTAATTGTTAAGAACAGGGTTTGATGTGCTTCTGAATTTAAAAAAAAATATATCGTCAAGTATTAATTGAGGGACTATGGGTAATTAGTTCATGAATTTACACATGATTCTTCATCGGAAAATGTGTTGTTCCTAAACTTACATGATATGATAAGGTAGGATAGGATAGACTATAAGGAGAGTTCAGAGTCTGGCAAAAATATTAGAAAAACTTAGGGGAGAAATATACTTCCATTATTAGGTTAAGTGTGTAGACAATATTAAATCCAAGTGTAGAGGCGCCTGGGTGGCTCAGTTGGTTAAGCGACTGCCTTCGGCTCAGGTCATGATCCAGACACCCTGGATCGAGTCCCACATCGGGCTCCCTGCTCGGTGGGAAGCCTGCTTCTCCCTCTCTTAGTTCCCCTGCTTGTGTTCCCTCTCTGGCTGTGTTTCTCTCCGTCAAATAAATAAAATCTTAAAAAAAATAAAAATAAATGCAAGTGTAAAATATAAATGAAATCTTCTTAAAAAATGTCATTCTCAGCATGAAATAAGCAATAAAGTCTATGAAAGAGGTAAAAACACATGTACTTGAAAAACAGTGCATTTATAAATCAAATAAATACATTATTTTATACATGTAGTACTACAGAAATGTAAAATAAAATATTTGATTTTTCTCATAGCAGAAATTTGGGACAGAAATTTCCTACTTAATATTTAAACTGGTCATTTGGGAAGAGAACATTTTCTAAAAAAGAGGTAATCTGAGGTTTAGAAGGGACCTCAAAGACATTCTAAAACAGGCCATTCATTTGATAATTTGATCTTCCCCCAAACTTTTCAGCCAAGCAATTATTCCATATATGTTTGAACACCAGTTCTAAAAAAGCAATACCACATCACCTGCTAAGTTTGTCTCTAGCATCCCGATTATTTAAATCTAATATTTAAAGAGAGCAAAATATATTCACTTAGCCTCTGCTTATTAGTTATTCTTCTTTCTCTCCCAAAAATAAATAAATAAATAAAATCTTTAAAACAAATCCTGTTTGGTATTAAAAGAGAGGAACAATCCCTCTTGTCATAACAAACTTGAAATAAGCAAAGACAACAATTATGTTTCCACTAACACTCATCACACACACACACACACACACACACACACACACACACACTACTGTGTCTTCAAAAGAAATATCTAAGGACTAAGAATTTATGGGTTGGCTGTGAAACATTTTACCACGTTGACTGGCATTATCTGCACAAGTTCCAGGGATGGGGAAGGGAAGCTATATGATTTTGGAAGCAGAGGCTTACCTATACGTGAAAAAAAAAAAAAAATCTGTATTTAGTGTTGGTAGCAAGTGCAGTTTTCAGTTCACCTCTTCTTCTGTGTGACCTATTAAGTATGCACAAATAAATCTAATTCATACTTTCTTCTGCTACTTCACTGTTTTCTTTCTCTACAATTCTCAAGTTGTTCTGTTCACCAAGTGCTGGAGCTAACATATTTTATCTGGTTATACTAAAACTATTTTGCCAAGATATTGACATGCTTAAGCCTACAAAATATTTACCTAGTTTATGTTCTATCAGAATTTCAAGATACACACAAATTTGGCAAGCATGTCCTCCACAATCTAAAAATATGAAATAACACCAAGTCACAAATGTCCAAGTATGCTTCATTTTGAAAGAAATGCATTTGAAAAAAAATGCATTTATAAAGAAATATTTTAATGTATTTGGGTCTTATGTATCAATGGGAGAGATTAGCTAAAATCACAGACACAGAAGATATTTAATTTAATATCACAGTTAGTTCTTTAAGAAACTCAATCTGTAATAGAGGAAAGAATAACATATGCACAGAGGACATATTTCATTACAGCATCAACAGAATGGTTGAAGACATAAAGGAGAGCAAGCTGGCATATGGGTTCTGTTGATACAGATGTTGGCAAAGTGAAACAAGCAGTGAAAATTTGAGAAAATGATCAATACATCATATGAATATCCTGTCTCTCATAACAAAAACCTACCTTAAAGCATTGGTGAGTCAACTATTTGGAATAAAGAGGAAAATAATAATAATTAAGATTATGTTTATAGTTTGTGTGTTCAAAAGGGCAGAGCATAGGACCAAAACAATAAATAGATTCCTGTCCCCAAAGAAAGAAACACACAATAAAAATAATAACTAACACTATGTGGCTGTGATTTGCAGCATTTGGAGAAAAATAAAAATGAAGTTGAATGTTAAGACTCTATAAATAGGGGCGCTGGGGTGGCTCAGTCAGTTAAGTGTTCAACTTGATTTTGGCTCAGGTGGAACCCCTGTGTTGTGCTCTGCACTCAGCAGGGAATCTGCTTGAGATTTTCTCTCACCTTCTCCCTCTGTCCCCAACCCCCTTCCCGTTCTCTTTCTCTAATATAAATAAATAAATAAATAAATAAATAAATAAATAAATAAATAAATAAATAACTATTTGAAAAAAAGGAAGACAAACAGCAGACCATGTTAGGGAGTGCATAAAGATCAAAATGTAAATTTAGGTATTTTGCTTTGGAAGAAATCAAGTTGCTATACTTTTGACTAAGTACACAGTCTTGAGAGAAGGAAAATACAATGATACAAAATACTCCTCAAAATCTAAATTATGTCTTTCACTATTTCATTGAACCTAAAATGCTACCAATTATATGACACACCTTTATTTTTGGAAGTATGAAGAAAGAGAACACCTGTTAATATAGGTGTATTATAAGATGCTCTAGGGAAATACCAGAGGAAGAACTTGGTCTCTGCATGAGTAAAGACTTTCTTTGGAGGGAGAAATCGATCCCAATCAAAGGAGGAGAGGGAAAAAAATGAATTAGGGAGTTGGTGATGATGACTAGTAATATATACAGAGGAAAGGAGGGAGGGCTAGAGAAGAGAAAGAGTATGGTATGTGTTTGAAAAAATGTAATTAGTTTATTATATCTGTAGTGTAAATATCAATGAAGAAGAGAGGCCATGAGCTGAAGATATTGGTGAGGACCAGACTCTTACATGTGGGACTAAGAAATTTGGACCAGAAATTCAGGAAGATTATGTGATTTAAAAACAAAAACAAGAATAGTAGTAAAATGTAGCAAATTTTTTGAAGTGGAAAGAGTGAAATATTACTGGTTTATTAAAGGAGTCCATATAGAGATAATGAGGACCTGAAGCAAGATCATAGTAGTAGGAATAAAAAGATACAAGAACAGATTTTAAAAATACTAAAAATTTAAAATCCCAGAACATATTCTATATTTAGCAAATTTATTTTGATTATATCCATAATAATATTTTTCAAGATTGCAATGGGAACTTTGCAGTATAGAAACACCTTAAATGATTCTTAATACTGGTGAGTTGAGTTTAGATTTAGAAAGAAAAGAACAATAAGAAAAATATAGACTTATGAACTAAGTGTTTTGAAATACAATATTGTGGTGACAACTAAAGTTCTAAGAGGCCACAGTACATTTCTTTCAAGACATAAGATTTTTTTAAAAAGGCTTAATTCACATAAGATTATGTTATTTAAATTTTCAGGAATCTGGTGTCCAGATTGAACTAAGAGAAAAAAAAAGCAAAATGTTGCCTTATGGAGAAGGCATCTGTGAAATGATAAACAGAGATTTTCCATCCTGTATAAAAACTCTCTCAGGCGGGAATACAGAGCAGAAAGTTTTCTAAAAGGCACAAATTTAATCCTGGCTTAAGGAAAAGACCATTAAAGGCAGAATATTAGAAACAAAATCCCTATGATAATGCATTCAAATATTCATAATACAACCTCTGAAATGCAAAAAGAATAATATGATTCAATAGATGGTTGAAAATTAATTTATATTCTAAGCAACTCTGAGTGTATCCGTTATATTTGAACAATGAAATTCAAGCAAATCATGTAGAAATTAGAGTTAATACCTGGTATGGATTCTATTTCATTTGTGTATTCTCTGAAAGCAATGTAATTACATAAAAAGAGAGCTAGTTCATCATTAAGAAATGACTTTTCCACCTGGGCCTATGAATTATTTTACTAAGAAACAATAATGGCTTCCTACTAATGCATTTATCAATTACTGACATAATATAATAATAGTGATGGCAAACATGAAATACTTATTTTTTATATTTTGCTCATATAAAATGACTAAGGATGGGGTTTCATGAGATGGAGTTCTCAAATCAGATAACAAATTGTCAATGATCCTTGTAGTGCAATGTCATCTAAAAATATTTTTAAGGGTCACAAGTAGAAATGTCAGAAATCCAATATAGTCCTAGTTTAAACCATAAATTAATTTTATAAATCCTATATTAAAGTATTTCTTAAAGATTTTAATGTATTTTATATAATCCTGGATGATTTAAGATAACTGTTAATTATACTCACAAATCTTCTCCTAAGGAAAGAAGGAACCATCTTCATACATAAAATGATATTATGAATTGATCAGGATAAATGAATAAGAATTTTGATTGCCTCAACATTCCTGAGGAAAATATTGAAATAAATAATATGGATTTCCTCTTCAAAAACTATAAATTTCTTGAGTTTAAATATCAGAATACAAAAGGCAGCAGTCCATAGTCTATCAACTGACCTAATGCAAGAACTCTAGCTATAAACTGTGCATGTCTCAAACAAAAAAATCCATATAAGCAGGCATAGAAAAAACTGATTTATATATCAGTAAATACCACCATCTTTCCTCCAATCGATTGCTGAATATTCTTGAAATCATTCTCCCACTCTTACCCCAACCAATTCATTGCCAAGTTGAGGATACTATTCAATAATCTCAAAAATTCTTCTATACTAGTTCCCACACAACATAGTAACTATATCAAGTCAAAGATGCTATAGGACACAGACTCTAAGATGGTCCTCCAGGATCCCTACCTGCTGGTATTCACTCACTTGAATAATTCCTCCTCTCTGCCCTCTACTCCCTGCTTAACTGTGGGAGGAAACTGTGACTTATTTCCTAACAAAAGAGTCTGAGAAATGTTTTGGAACATCGTAAGATGCAGATCACTAGCAGTCTTTTCCCCCTGCTGAATTTGCTAATGCAAGTTCCCATGTTGGAGCTGCCCTATGGAGAGAACCATGGGCAACTGAAAATGAGAGACTCTGATCAACAGACAGCAACAAATGCCCTCATTCAAACAGGCTTTTAATATCTCAGAAAACTAAATGCTATCAACAACTGAGTGAGCTTATAAATGAATCCTCCCACATTTGAAGTATAAGATGGGACTCCAGCCATGCTTGACACCTTGCATGTGAGAGATCCAGAATCAGAGAACCCAGTTCAACTTTTGACTCACAGAAATTGTTAGATAAAAATGTGTTTCGTTATAAGCTCCTTTGTGATACCTCACCACCACAAATAAATAATACAATTACCATCACTCCCACATGGACCACTAATGTTTGTTTGTTTTTGTTTTTCCCAAAGATTGTATTTGTCAGAGAGAGCATGAGTGAGAGAGAGAGAGCGCAAACAGAAGGGAAGGCAGGCAGATGGAGAGGAACCCTATACGGGATTCAGTCCCAGCACCCTGGGATCCTGACCTGAGCCATCCAGGCATCCCTGGACTGCTGCTTTTCCTCAGCACTAACCAAAACATTCTCCTCCACTCAGCAACAGCTGTTTGTACAAAATGCAAACCTAATCACAACATCCTCCAACCTCATATACTGCTTAAAATTCTTTCTTTTTAAAATAACTTTTTAAAAGATTTTATTTATTTATTTGAGAAAGAGAGAGAGTACACAAGCAGAGGGAGTTGGAGAGGGAGAAGCAGTCTCCCCACTGAGCAGGGAGCATGATGTGGGACTCGATCCCAGGACCCTGAGATCATGACCTGAGCCGAAGACAGACACTTAACTAACTCAGGCACCCGAATGATACTTCCTCAGGAGGACCTAAAAATCTTTCATCTGTGGCCTCCATCTAAGTCTACAGTCTGATCCTTCTCCCTTGGGAGAATTTTTCAGATCCACTTAACCATCATGCACTCAAAGTCTGAAGATGATTTGCTAAAGTGTCCCATACCTTTTGCATTACTTACTGAAAGTTATGTTTCATGACGGTTTTAAATGCCAAGATATAAACATAAAAAAGAAAGGCAATTTTGGTATAAACAGTGTATAATGAAGTTGCAGTGTCTGTAAAGATATCACTGGGTTAAATGATAGGCCCTATTCTCTCAAATATTCTGATAAAATGTAAGAGAAACTAGAAATAATACACATTTATTTTACAAATAGCATAAAATTAAGAGGGATAGTTAATTTATGGGGAAAATAGGTATTTAAAAATATTGGGAAAATAAAATCAATAAAACTTCAGTTTCTTCACTAGCGAAGAAGAATTCTTCATTAGCAATAAAAATATGTTTCATTATATTTCTGTAAGCCATAAGGTTATACTGAAGATTAAATGACTTTGTGTGGAAAGCACTTAGTCTTATTATATTACAAAGTAAGTATTCAGAAATATTCCTCCAAAAAGTGTTTACATTCCCCCAAAAATGTAATTCAGTACAATATGAAGTACACCTACTTGTGGTAATGTTAGAGAAGTAAGACCACCAAGGAGGGACCCTCTGACTCTGCTAACAAGAGATGAGGGGAAATCTTCACTGTTTGTATATTACTGAGACCCAATTTCTACCACCAAGCAATCAAATAAATGCATGGGCCAAATTGGAGCCCGTTAGTGATTATTTCTGTGCATTTCATCTTCATCACATTTATCTCAAGTGGAAAAATTCAGACTATGAGTTTATTCTCCTTTGCAGTAAAGATGGGAGATTATGGTTAAGGGAGACTGGTGTTGCTACTTCTTGCTTTCTTTATTGCATCTAATCACAAAAGTCTCTCTTTCCATGGACTTCATATTAAGAGTAACTAATTCAAGATTTTTATAAGAACTGATAAAGAAGCAATGGGATAAACTGTTTCTCCCCATAAATAGATATCAAAATTTCTTTGTGTGGAACCCAGATATGAGTAGTTTGGGTTTTTTTGTTTTTGTTTTTGTTTTTTAAGATTTCTTTATTTGACAGAGAGAAACACAACCAGAGAGGGAACACAAGCAGGGGGAGTGAGAGAGGGAGAAGCAGGCTTCCTGCCAAGCAAGGAGCCCAGTGTGGGACTCATCCCAGGCCTCCAGGATCATGACCTGAGCCGAAGGCAGTCGCTTAACCAACTGAGCCACCCAGGCACCCCCAAGACCAAGTTTTCATGATTCAACCTTTATTTCTCTGAAAATGGGCACCATCTTTTCTGTTTTACACAGTGACTGTTATAGTTCTCTTCATTTTCTTTACTTAGAGAAGAGCAGTTATAAAGTCCTAACGTTATAAACTCTCAGTTGTAAGTGAACCCATCACATCTTTATGATGGGCCACACTTCACAAAAGCAGAGTTAAGTTAATCAGGAAGTTCTGTCAATATGGTATTTTTATTCATCTGTATCCTGAATAGGGATGGAAAATCCTTAAAGCTTGTGTACATTTTTCTATTACCACAGGGAATTACTACATAAAATCTGTAAGTTATTTTGATGCTGTCATCAAATGTAGACTCCAAATGTCGACAACACAGAATCCATTTCACTCATGTTACTGTCCCAATAGTATCAAAATTAAATTAGTAGTATTGGCCTTTCTACTTTTATTTAAATTATAAACCTCCAGAGGCACTGGGTGGCTCAGTGGGTTCAGCCTCTGCCTTCGGCTCAGGTCATGATCTCAGGGTCCTGGGATCGAGCCCTGGTGCATCAGGCTGTCTGCTCCGTAGGGAGCCTGCTTCTTCATCTGTCTCTCTCTGCCTGCCTCTCTGCCTACTTGTGATCTCTCTCTCTCTCTGTCAAATAAATAAATAAATAAAAATCTTCAAAAAAAAAAATAAACCTCCAAAGGCAGCCTATTGTTTTTTTGTTAAATGTAGTTTATATATGTCATTAAAAATAATAACTAATGGGATTTCTTATTAACAATGCACAGATATTTTTTTTAAGATTTTATTTATTTATCTGAAAGAAATACAGCTAGAGAGGGAACAAGCAGAGGGAGTAAGAAAGAAAGAAGTAGGCTTCCCACTGAGCAGGGAGGCTGATGCTAGAATTGATCCTGGAATTCTAGGATCATGACCTGAGCCGAAGGCAGACGCTTAATGACTGAGCCTTGCAGGCGCCCCAACTATACACAAATCTTGACAATTTTCTAAACATAAACTGTTAATACTAATGCTTCATTTAAGTAAATTAAACTATAAAATATGCAAATGTATGTTTATATGCATATATTCTATAACTATCTCATGAAGCTATTGATTATTTGTTAACATTTTCAAAAGTATTAAAATAACCATCATTAACCACACACACACACACAAAGACCAAAACCAGAAACTATTTAGTGGACACCTATGGATATTCAGAGCTACTTATTTTTTTGTTTAAATAATCACATTAAGGTGACTGATATGCTTTAATTACATGCAAAAAAATAATACATCTCACAATGTTTTATTTAATTTCTCACAATCTAAAAATAATTTTAAATTTCACTACATTTGCCCTATTTTATCTATTCATCCATCTATCTATTCTACCTATCTAATGCATTTGAAAATAAGCCACAAATGTCATGAATTTCACCCCTAATTATTTCAGCATGTATCTCCCAAGAATAAGAATGGTCTTCTATACAACACAGCATTATTATAACACCATGTGAAATTGATACTAATTTATAATAGCATGGAATATATAGTTCACACCAGTCTGTACTTAAATTCTCCAAAGTACTCCTGATTTTTATTTTTATTTTTTTTTAGGATTTTATTTATTTATTTGTCAGAGGAAGAGAGAGCATGTGCACAAGCAGGGGAGGGGCAGGCAGAGGGACAAGCAGGCTCCCCACTGAGCAAGGAGCCTGATGGGGGACTGGATCCCAGGACCCCAGGTTCATGACCTGAGCCTACAGCAGTTGCTTAACTGACCAAGTCACTCAGGCATTCCATTCCTGATCTTTTTTTTTTTTTTTTTGACCTAAGATCCAATCAAGCTTCATATCTTCTGTTTGGTTGCATGGCTCCTTAGTTTATTTCCCTTCACAATAATAGCCCCATCTTCTAGTGTGTTTGGAAGATTATAGGTCGCTTGTCTTCTAGAATATTTTACATTCTCAATTTGCCTACTGATTTCTCATATTTAATTTAAGTTAATGTTAAGTACTTTTTTGGGACAAGTTTACTATGCAGGTGATTTGTGTTCTTATTATACCATCTGAGAAGATACATAGTAGGTTGGTTTTATCACTTAATGGTGACAGCAAGATCTCTTCACTGAATTATTATTTTTCTCTCTGAATCAAAAAAGTAATCCATTTGTAATATTTGCATATAAATATCCTGATGTCCAACAAGCTGTCAGACTATTAATTATTTAGATCTATCTAATCCATGATACATAAATCATAGAAGAATGGTCTATTTCTGGGGCACCTGGGTGGCTCAGCCAGTGAAGCAAGGAGCCTGGGATTGAGCTCCATATTGGGTTCCCAGCTCAGCGGGGAATCTGTTTCTCCCTCTCCTTCTGCCCCTCACCCCATTTATGCTCTCAACCTCTCTCTTTCTCTCTCTCTCTAATATATAAATAGAAATCTTTTAAAAAGAGAAGATTTATCCCTTCTTTTTAGATGTGTACTTCGTTTTGTGGCTTGCTTTGGCTATGAGATTTCAGTGGATGTGATGAAAACAGAGGCTTGAAATGTCCTTGCCAAATTGCGCTTATTTTTTTGCACTCCTGTCTTTCACTGTGAAATAAAAATTGTGACTTGGAGAGCCACTGGTCCAGGAGAATGAGAAACACATGAGGGAGAAAGAAATGTTCTTTGTATATGTTGCAACATAAGACCGCCTTAAACTGGAATGTAGAAAATGCTAATGATCTTCACTTCATTTAGTAATTATTTCAGGTCTTGAAAATAATGATTTTCTAAATTTGCTTTCCCTCTGTTTGTTAACTTACCCTAAAACAACCTCTCCACCCCCTCCGTGTTGTTGTTTTCTTTTTATCAGTCATTATGAATTCCAACATTTTTTCTTCAGTATGTTATTATATTCATTTATATCATTATTCTTTTTGAAACTTAGATTATGTCAAATTGAATGGCTGGATACCTTAACATACAAATTGCTGGGTTTTTTGGACACGACCTTATTGTCTCTGAGCTATTGCCACCCAGACCTGGAAACATTTCTCAGGATCTCTGATCCAAGATAGTGGGAAATGGTGCTTAAAAGTCAGGGTGTGGGCTCTACATACTTTCAGTCTTACTACAGTTGCTTGTTCCAGTCCTACTAGGAGACTGAGCTAAGGAATGTATACTTTTTTAAAATGCATGATTTCATATAAAAGCCTCCAGTGGAAATCCAACATTACCATTTTTTTTAAGCTAAAGGCCAAAACATTTTCTAGAGAAACATACTTGAATCATTTCCCATCAGAAAAGAGAGAAGAAAGAAGAAAGTTTAAGGAACTGAATAAATCATGCAGAGACAAACACTGGGGAAGAAAAAACTGCTTAAGACCAAAATCAAATGACAAGTTATATCCATGGCATCTGTTCTTTTGTTTCCCTTATTCTTAAACATGGCTGTTTTTCTTCCCCTCTCCCATGTGTTTCTTCCTTTGCTCATTGTAACTCTTTCCCTACATTTTCATCTTCTTTCTTCTTTTTGTTTACTTATAATTTTTTGTTTAATCTCTTGTTTCTCATCCATCATCCGTATCATATGGAAATTATAGGGAAAGTGAGTGGTATTTTCATAGTCTAGCTTGTTCTATAAATTCATTTATTTAAGACACCTAAACTTTCTGTAAATATTATTATTATAATTATAATATAATTTATAATACCAATTGTTATTTAAAGAAAGAAACTAACACCAAATCATTTAATAAGTATAATATTGTACTTTATTCAAGTAATTTTTGCAAAACTTGACATGTATAAAATCTTTGCTTTTTTTTCTGCCAAAAGGAAAATAGAACTTTATAGTTCTAAGATACTTATTTTCTAAAATGTCAGTACAGGGAAAGATTTGATGAGACAACTAACTAAAACACGTATGTTACCTCCTTACTAAAATACAGATATAAAATTCTAGCTTCCCCAATTGAAATTCACTACAATGCACAGCGCACATTCTAAACCAGAAGTTAGATCCATTAAAAGATAATGAAAATGTTTTACTGTTATAATGATGATCTTGCATTTCATAGTAACTTTCCAATAAGAAATCAGAGTAGTGAGAAGACTTCCAAAGATTAGCTAGCAAAACTCTGCCTTTTGATATGCTACACCAAAAATGTGAAACTTTCATATTCTCAGGATATTGTTTAATTCAGATTCATTTATGTAATTCTGGAGGTGTAGGTAACTGTATAAAATATCACTTGCACTTTTAAACTTATATATATATGTATGTATAACAAAGATTTCTCCCATATTTTCTTCTTTTACCCTAGTTATATGCCATTACTTCCTTTTCTTTCCATAATGATTTATAATTATAGCCTCACTTCAGAGTATATGAGTAGTTCATCTTGATGATACTTTATAACAAATGTTTGGATTTTGTCTCGGAGTTCCTTGGAATTGGTCTTCAACTTGTTATTTTAGTGTTTATATATAATGAGATTTTAGAAGTTAATATATCCTTTATACATTTAAATTACACATTTATAGAATAATTGCAAACACAATTGATTTAAATAAAAATCTATAGGTACCTTTCAGTTGGTCCTGGTTTTCTTCATTCAGAAATAGATACATTTTGAAAGAAGTTATATTTAACTTTTATAAAATCTTCAACAAAACAAGTTCATTGATTTATTTCTCCCTGATTATTGGAATTTTAGAGACTGCCTTATGATGCTTATGCCTCTAGTGTGTACTCAAGGTCAAATTTGAGCTACAGCAATTTTGTTGAAGTTTAGGCTGTGATTTTCAAATATTACACATGACTTCATAAATAACAACAAAGCCACAACAGATTAGGACCTGGTCTGGGTAAAGAAAGAAGCTGGGTGAGGAGGTCACCTTGAGAGAATGGATTACTCAGAAGGGATCTGCCCGACCGATTGTTTATTGGGAATTAAGGTTTGATTTTGAGAACAGTTGTGGGACCTCCCCTACCAACAATACCCACAGAAGTCGAAATCAATATTGTAAAAATATCTCTTGAAGGATAAAAAGACACTTCACATTAGAAAATAGTTGCCCTTTTTCTGCAACACAGATACTGACAAGGGAAACAAAGTTGCACTTAGGAAAATGAATGCTTGTGGTGCCTGGGTGGCTCTGTGGGTTGAACTGCTGGCTCTTGATTTCAACTCAGGTCATGATCCTGAGGGTTTGGGTTCAAGCCCTGTGTTGGCCTCTGCACTTAGAAGGAAGTCTGCTTAAAAGGATTCTATCTCCCTCTCTATCCGCTCTTCCCCTCACTTGTGAGTATGTGCTCCCTCGCTACCTCCCCTCTCCGAAATAAATAAATAAATCTTTAAAAATTAAAGTGAGTGCTCTCCTTCTTCTGCCTTTTTGTTGTTCTACTAACTTTTGTATATATTTTATTATATATTCTTTTTGCCTAGGGAAAACTATCATACCTGTAAAAGACTTAATATTAATAAAATTTGAATCATACTTCAGTTGTGTTCCATATGGAACATGGGGAAATATAATACTCATTTATATGCACAATAATTATGGGCTTTTATATTCTAGTATGGTCCACTTTGATAATAAATTAAGAAAAGTTACAAAATAAACTTCAGTCACTGATTCATTAAAAAAATAATTATGGGCTACTTGTTAAGTCTGTGTAGTATTTTTTTAACTTCTTAGGAATTTGGTATTGCTAACTACACATTAACTACATTATAGCACTGTTAAAGATACTGTATTACAAAAAAATTGATACTATATTTGTACTCAATATCATCCAAAAAAAGTACATTCCCTAGATTTTGGCTTCTACCACGTTATGTTATTCAAACCTAACTTAAATACTGTGTTTTTGTATTTTAATCTTTTTTTTAAAAGAAGGATATTATTAGAACAGGTAGTCAGTTAACAAAAGGATTCAGGAACATATCAATTCTTGCATGAATTTCCCTGAAAAGTTAGGATAGAACAGGAGAAAAACAATTTAAAGTAGATTTTTACAGTATAGGGAAGAATGAACTCTTATGGAAACCATGCATCATTCATATCAATTATAAGTGCATTTTTTAATACTTGTGCCTGTGATTTGAGATTCAAACTTGCTATTTTAGCATGAATGTAAATTACATGTATTTTCTTTGAGTTTTAAATATCTACACATTTCATGGAAAGGGCAGAAGGATGATTAAAATTAGGACCCACAACACTCATTTATACAACAAAAAAATGTTTATTTATTTATTTGAGAGAGAAAGAGAGAGCACGTGTGAGAGGGGAGAAGTTCAGAGGGAGAAGCGAATTCCTGGCAGAGCCAGGAGCTCCATGTAAGACTGGGTCTGGGGATTCTGGGCATGACCTGAGCTGAAGGCACTGGCTGAAGGCCCGAGAGATATCTTATTAATTTATTTGTTTTCCAGTATTACTCCTTTCACCAAGAAAACTCTGGGACATGCAAAGCAAACTTCTTGAAATCCCAGGACACAAAACTGTTTTTAAAAAGTAAGCAATTTCTTTTTTTATTAGCTATATCTTTCAGAGCAATAGCTCACAGAAGATAATGATCATGGTAATGATTGTTTTTATTTGTTTACAAAAGCACTTCTGTAACCCAAATAAACATAGCTTTTCTAGTGGGTTTTCAGAAACAGTTAAGGAAGCTATGGGAGGAGATATTTTGGAACAGTAAGGGAAGGAGAAGAAACTTCCTAAGTACAAGAGTAAGTTTATAATTCTTAGGTAACAACTTAAATACTATATAAAAAGAGAACCCAGGCAGCTTAGGAAGCCTCACAGAGGAAGTCAGAATCTGGTGAAATATGCCTACTCAATGGTTCCAATAAATTCTAATTTGCAAGGCTTTGAGTTCTCAGTGAAAAACTCGGTTATCTGAGCAAGCCTTCAATGAAAATGTCCTCTAAACAAGAGATTTACCACCTTTAGCTTGACTTTAAGAGATTAATAAAACCCAGACTTCCATGTCATAATAAAAATTAGTATTTACCTAGTCCATCTTCATCATTTTACAAACATAGAAAGTGAGTCTCAGAGAACTAAAGAACTATTTCTTTGTTATTTCAGTTTGAAATTTCAAACTGGAGATACAAAGAGCTCTACAAAGTTTATGGTGACAGAATAAGTGAATTCAGAAACTACTAAAAGAAAAACAGAGGTAAGTCATGAGAGTTGAAATATGCTTCCCATTTCAGATTAAGGTTACCATTTTCTTTGATTTCACAAAATTGGAAAGGCACATAGGATCCAGAGGAAGTAGAAAATTTTGGTGCTAATAAGGTAATTACAAGATTTCTTTGTTTTTCATAGGTTACAAACCACAAAATATGAAGCTTAAATGGAGAAGTCAAAGATAGCCCAGCAAGCAAATGTATTCCCATTGTTTAAACTCACAGAATCACTGACAACAGAAAATGGGTCATTTGCCTTGATACAAGATAAAACAACAACAACAAAAATCTAGAATATATGTAAATGAATTATAGTGACAGTTAAGAATTTTCAAAAAGATGCTAAAATCTCTAAAAGAAGAAAATTCTATAGCAAATAAAGCATGGAAAATCATTTAAAAATAAAAAGACTACCATATTATAATTTTGGTAGAAGCTAATTGGATTTATTAAAATATGAACACCCCCCCCCCAGGGAAAATGAACTCCTTCAATGCATACATTTGAGATTTAAAAAATCAGAAATATGAAAATTTTGAAAAGTTCTTTCCACATATACATCCAACAGTTTATGAATATAGAAGTTATTTTTTAGCTATTTCAATTTTTCCATTTCCTCATGATTTATTTTAAATGCTAAGTTGGTTTCACTTAAAGTTGCAGCAGAATGAATTCTAATAATGAAATAACCCCTTACAGCAAGTCTTTGAATGATTAGAGGATTTTCAGATAATTTCTTGTGAATGCAAACAAGATAATCATAGAAGTGCATATATCAAGTAGCCCTTTCTTCAAACACTAGTGGTTATGCATATTCAACAGAATGCAAATATTGACTTTTCTGATAGCAAGTGGATCAGATTGAAAAGTGTCTGATGGGAAACTATAATCATTTTGTGGAATGCAGCAATGACCTTCACACCCCCTATGTCAAGGGTGTATTCCACTTGAATCTCTGATTCTGCTAACCTTTAAACAATTTCCACAACTCAAGAAATAAAATAGACAACTGGAAAAGGGCAGTCTCTGCTAATACAACAAAGGCTTGGAAGAAATAAACAGGCCTCATGTCTCATAATCTTTCTCAGGGGATCCAAACAAGAAAGCCTGAGGTTGCAATTGACTTCTCAAAAAGACAAACTAACACATGAAAAACTTCCTCCCTCTGAATAAACAAAGAAGAGAATAGAAAAGATCAGTCAATTGTAAACCAAGAATCAATATGCTTTGGAAATATAATACCCAATTAGATTTAAGTATTTAATGTTTCAATGAGCAAAATATCCTAGTACATTTCAATCAGGATATTGTTAAAAATATTACAGCATGCTTGACACTTCATGAACATAGACTTACCATGTTTCAAATAGCAGCTAAAGCATAGCTGTGGAATCAAAGCTTAAAGAAATATGGCTGACTGAGAACAGACTTATATATATGTACTCTGACAAATAAAAAGCAAATGCTATTTTATTGAAATATTAAATGCATTAGAGAGTAAAGATGGCAGTCCAACCCAAAAGATATATACTGTGTGATTCCATTCATATGTTACTCTGGAAAAGGTGAATGTAAACAAATCAGTGGTTGGCCGAAGTTGTGGGGATGCTCTGACTATGAAGGACAGGTATTAAGGTTATTACTAGCTAATGGATCTGTTCTTGGTGGTGATTATAGGATGTTAAACAGCTCTGTGAATGAAATAAATGACAATAATATATTTCATCTACATGAAATGGGTAGATAAAAATATAGTGATAGATATAGAAAGATAGCTACTCATATATCTCTTGATCATGTTGGTGGTGGTTATATGTGAGAATATGTTGTCAAACTCATAGAACCATGAATAGGTCCATGAATGTTTACAGGAGCTTTATTCATAATAATTATATATATATACACATATATATTTACATATATATTTAATAATACCAACAATTTAATTATACCTCAAAGCTTTTGCTAAATCATATTAAATAGACTTAGATATATAGAAAATAATTTTAGATAACCAATTCCCATTATTTTAAAGTAAAATTTAAATACTCAAAGTAAAACAAGATGAAGTTTATATGTTACACAGTCTAATGGCTTCTATTCAAACTAGTGATGTTGGGTGCTTATTTAATCAACTCTGTTTTAGGAAATTAGACTATGTAAACAATCTTAAAGCAGTTTCCATGTGACCTTCATATTCCGATAAAACTACAAAATAGGTTACATTTTCGCAAGAGAGCTATATTGGACTATATATAATATACCTTCTTTATCTAAACACTCTTGTAACAAAGCTACTCAGTTTTGTTTATTTTTATGTTCCTTTAATGCACCTTCAAGAAAATGGTGTTATACAATCATTATGAATAAGATTAATGAATGAATGTGAATGAATTATTAAATATTACTACTTTAAGGAACATTTATATATAAAATAAAAAATGCAACATGGAGGTGAAAATAGAATAAAATGCATCTATTATTGTTTATTTTATATATTTACTTATTTACTTATTTATTTCTTTGAGAGAGACAGAGAAAGTGGGGGAGGGCAGAAACAGAAGAAGAGGAGGGCCAGAGACAAGCTGACTCTGCACTGACCATGGAGCCTGCGGTGGGGCTCGATCTCACAACTCTGAGATCATGACCTAAGCTAAACTTAACGGTTGGATGTTTAACAGACTGAGTCACCCAGGTGCCCCTCAATTATTCTTCTTTTATAAATTTCACATTAGCTTATATACATGCAAACTATGTTACCACTGTATATTAATACAATGAAATTTCTCAATTTCATTGAGAAATGCAATGGACGGATACAATTAGATATGAAAATTCATAGGCTGACCAGAACATAAACGCTACCCTGACAAGCTATTTAGCCATTATCTTGTTATTTTCTTGCACAAACATTTTTAGTTTGGCTTCTTGTGAAGCATCATAACCTTAGTCAGAAATGACTGAATCAACAATTTCTAATCCTTTCTAGTGAATGAAATATGTGAGCTACAACACACAGAGCTTTGAACTGAATCACGGCTGACCAGGTGATTACAGCTTCTAGTTGGATGTTAGATGTTCAAGTCCAAACTTGCTATCTCCACTAACCTAGAGTTATAATACAGCAGCAACTAGCGAGTTGTTAACAATGGAATCCCAGAAGTGAGTGAATGGAAATAGATTTTGTAAAAAAACAAAAACAAAACAAAACAACAAAAACCCTCTAGCTGTGGACCAAATTCCAAACACTAACTTCCTAAAAATTTTATTACACTGTTACTCATTTGAAAATACTATCAAGACTTACAAATAAAAGGGTATCAAAACATTAAAAGTGGAAATACCGTGCTTTAGTTTCATTTGTGCATAATTTTCATTTCAATATAAAATAGCTCACATATGTAATGGTTAGTCTAGTACCTACTGAATAATCAACGGTATTTCATAATCTGCATCCAACCTTCCACCAATATAATTGAACTTTGGGAAAACAGAAAGAACTGAGTTCCTTCAAAGAACAAAGAATAACAACATTATAAAATCATGTCAGTAGCTACAGGACTAACTCTTCTCAACTCTGCATGTCTTCTCTCTCACTTGGTCATTTTAATGTTTCTGCTGGCAGATAATTATGTGGAGGAATTCCTCATGTATTCTATCGAATATTTTAAAATACAAAAACAAGTCAAACCTCCATTTTATTAACCATTTAAAAAAATATTCATCAGGGCACTTGGGTGACTCAGAGGGTTAAGCCTCTGCCGTCAGGTCAGGTCATGATCTCAGGGTCCTGGGTGACCCCACATGGAGCTCTCTGCTCAGCAGGCATCCTGTTTCTTCCTTTTCCTCTGCCTGTCTCTCTGCATAGTTGTGATCTCTGTGATAAATAAATAAAATATTTTTTAAAAAGTATGCATCAAAGACCCATTATATTGGGGCACTTGGGTGGCTCAGTTGTTAAGCACCTGCCTTCAGCTCAGGTCATGGTCCGAGTCCTAGGATGGAGCCCCTCATCCAGCTCCCAGCTCAGCAGGAAGCCTGCTTCTCCCTCTCTCACTCCCCTTGCTTGTGTTCCCTCTCTAGCTGTGTTTCCCTCTGTAAAATAAATAAATAAAATATTTTTTAAAGATCTTTAAAAAAATTATATTACTAATATTCTAAAGGCAGGGTGTATAACAGTGACCCATGTGGATGGAATCCCTGACTTCAGGTTGCTCACATTTCAGTGAGGAGGCAGACAAGAAATAGGATAAACCAACAAAATATAGAGTTTGTTAGAGGATGAGTAAGGCCATAAAGGAAGAGAAAAACAGGGATATAAGAGAGAAAGTGTGAGAATAGGGAGTTTTGGTTTTTAAGAAAATGGTTCCCAAGGGGAACGGCATGGCAGGAACAACATAAAAGAAAAGAGAGTAGCTTGGTCACAGAGAGAAGGCAGGGGAGTGGGGCACGTCCTGTCAGACCTTGGGCGTAGATCTGGCCTTCCTGCAAGGTCCAGTGAAGAGCTCTAGGAGTGCGTTGAGCAGGAGAATGGCTGTATCTTAATGACTCTGGCAGCTGGATTGAGAAGAGTTTGAAGGGAGGAAAGGTCAAGTACAAGAGAGTAACTGGGGTAAGCTCAGGAGAGAGAATTGTGGCTGGACAAAAGCAGCTGTGATAAAGTGGTGGGACGACTCAGAGCTTTGAAATCTGTTTTTGTTGTTTTTCTTTTTCTTTTTCTTTTTTATTTTTTTAAAGATTTTATTTATTTGACAGAGAGAAACACGGCTGGAGAGGGAACACAAGCAGGGGGAGCGAGAGAGGGAGAAGCAGGCTTCCTGCCGAGCAGGGAGCCCGATGTGGGACTCGATCCTGGGTCTCTGGGATCATGACCTGAGCTGAAGGCAGTCACTTAAACAACTGAGCCACCCAGGCACCCTGTCTTTGTTGTTTTTAAGATTTTATTCATTTATTTGAGATAGAGTGAGAGTGCAAGAGCAAGAGTGCAAGAACGAGTGAGAGAGAGAAAGAGAGACCATGCATGAGCAGGGGGAGGAGAGGAGGGAGAGGGAGAAGCAGATGCTCCACTGAGCAGGAATTTACCCCATTCGGGCTAAATCCCAGGACCCTGAGATCATGAGCCCAAGGCAGACACTTAACCAACTGGGCCACCCAGGCGCCCCAATACTCTGTTTTGAATATAAAGACTAAGACTTCTCAAGAAAGTGACTGAGTGAAAGAGAAGAATCCAAGTTGATTGCAAGGTTTGACTGAGCACATGAAGGGAAGGAGTAGACATTAATTCAGAAGGGAAAGATGGAAAGAGAAGATGTATTCTACTTTGGATAGAATAAATTAGAGAAGTCTTTAGATATTTATATACAGATATTTTTCAATATCTGTACAGATTTTTTTCAATATCTTGCAGATGGTGTGTATGTATATTTTGTTTTCTACCTTTGATATCAAGTAGTCATTCCATGGCTTGGATGCCAGATGTAGATGAATATTTTTCAAAATTTGTCAATAATTTTTTTCAGTATTTCAGTGATATGGTTGGTACACAAATTGAAAAAAAAATCATGATACCATTATATAAATGAACTCATTTCCAGAGGCTCTTAGTAGATTGTTTCAAAAGAAAGAAGAAAGAACGAAGAAAGAAGGAAAGGAAGGAAGGAAAGAAGGGAGGGAGGGAGGAAGGAAGGAAAGAAAGAAAAAGAGAAAGAAAGACAAAGGAAAAGAAAGGAAGGCTTATGAGTTAATTTTATTACTAAATAGCAACAAGTCAACTTAAAAAAAGAAAAAAAATACTTGAAAGTACACAATCTTAGAAAAAAATAGAATATGATTTAAAACCAGAAATCCATGTCTTGCTCAATAGTACATAATAAATTTACCTTTGTATGAGTTTTAATCTTAATAATAGTCAAAAGTAAACTAGTCAAAAATAAATGGAAAACAATAAACCATTTGCTTTCAGTGTGTATGGAAATCAAAAACTTCAAAGCTGTGTGATTATAGGATTTTGTCACACTTTATTACAGGCTCACCAGAGAAAGACTTTTTAAATACACTTGGCTTTTGAAATTAAGAATATCTTTCGTAGAATCCGTTTTTGTGTAGACTGAGATAAGGCGGGAGGGGCGGTGAATAAAATTAACAGTATATTTACTTTGACCTGATTTTCAGTTTTTCTGAATGTGTGTGCATGTGTGTGTGGTGTGCAAATGCCTGTGGGTAAAGTAGTTGTTTTATTTGGAATAAATTTATAATTGACTCAAAATTTTAGCAATTTGTGCAATAAGATTGCATAGTATTAAAAGAGGGCTACTCTAATGGGATACAAGTTTAGGGAGGGAAATGAGATTCTCACTCTAATTAAAAAAATGATGACAAAATGATATTGACACTTTATACATCATACACCAAGGAAACTGCACATGATTGCATATACTTTTACATGCACAGCATTGGTTACTGATAACCACTCTATTAAAAAATTTGGTATTCTATGTTCTTACCAATAAAAAAAGTGACAAAGAAAGTGACTTTTCCAGTTTCACATAGTGAAGAACCAGGATTCCAAACCAGACAACCTACCACTAAAGCCTGTGCTTGACTTGCTATTGATATGGCACGCCTTCATGTATACTACAGGTGACCTATCGTCTCTGAACAAATACTCCCTTAATGCATAAGGAGAAAATAATTCTTATCAACCTTAAACAGATGGACCAGAGTTACTAATTTGTCAACACTTAAGAATACAATAATGAGCAATGAGCATCAGTATTTATTAACATGTAGTGGGTTTTTTTGGCATTTGGTATATATATAGATATATATATCTCCACACATTTTGTCACCTGCAGAATCTCTTCCTGTTCTCTCCCATCCAAATGTTTTCCATCAACTCTAACTTCCACTCCAGTCAAATTTTATTGCTATTTTCATAACTTAAGAATTCATACTTCTCACAAGCCTCCCCTTTCATCTGCCTTGTCTGTTTCCTTTGTTTCATCCATGTTCCACATAGCTGCTGATATATTCCTTTGGATATATAAAAATAATTATATTTAAAATCATTCAATAACCTTTGTCTTATAGGAGCTTTTTTTTCTTGGTATGGAAATTCATCTTTTCATGTACCACCTAGTGTGCACTCTTCCCCACTTACAGAATCACTGGCTCAGATTATTGCTTGATAAATCTGCCAACTTTACTTGCTTTCTACAATTACTGTACTAAACGGCTATATTTTTGCTTGTCTTGAAAATTTGATTATAAATAAGGAATCCAATTGTACTTCAAGAAGAATAACTATTGCTAATTAGAAAATATTTTTAACCTCGCAAAAATCATTATCTTGGGATAGATGTTATGACAGGGGAATCTTATTTTTATAGTTAAAAATATGTACCACATTTTAGTAGGCAATTATATTTAAAGTGTGAAACCACCACTTCAATGAAATTTATGTGAATACAGTCAAAACCCATGTTAATTAGATCTTTTATGGGATGAGTCAGACAAATGTATATTGTCTGTATATTGTAGTATTTTATACTTTTACAGTGTTTTATTTAAGTTTTATTATTACTTTTTTGAGGAGCAAATGAAGTACTAAATTAAATATTTAGAATTATTTTGACCTAATAAAGGCCTCAGAGATTATAAATATAAGTATATTTAGAAACATAATTTTCATCACAGAACTTATTTGATGAATTAAACAATTTTTCATATAAAATTTTTAATAGATTTTTCCTTATTATTTTCAGAATATACCTGAAGATGGGTAGTGCAAATGGGTACAATTGACAAAAGAATAACTTACATGAAACACTGAGGAGGGACTGCAGGATGAACACTATTTCATGTCAATCCCTAAAGAATGTAGACAAACTAAGTAAATTCTAAATATCTTCTGCATGTATATCATATATATATATATATATATATATATGTCTTGTCTTGAACATTTGATTATAAATAAGGAATCCAATTGTACTTCAAGAAGAAAACTATTGCTAATTAGAAAATATTTTTAACCTCGCAAAAATCATTATATATGGGCTTCTGCATGTATAGCCCATATATATATGGGCTTATTGTATGTATATATGTTCCTTGCAATGGATATATCAATTGAAAGCAAGTCAAATATACCCTACTGTAATGACAAAGTTTTTTAAGTCTCTAAATTTAGCAGTTGCATTTGTGTGTGTGCACATACATGTAAGTGTGTGAATGTGAGTGTAGGTCGTAGGGTCTGTGCTATGCCCCACAGTCAAGAATGAAGCAACAGTGGTTTTGATACCTCCAGTGAGAACCAGGCAAGAAACAGAATTGGATGTCTGTAACAATCTTTTATCTAAAGTTCCCAGTGGAAAAGACTCTGTCCATTCTTTTTTTTTTCACTTTAAAGTTTTTATTTAAATTCTAGTTAGTTAACATACAATGTAATATTAGTTGGGTGCACAATTTAGTGATTCATCACTTCCATACAACACCCAGTGCTCATCACAATGAACGCCCTCCTTAATCCCCATCCCCTAGGTCCCCTATTCCCCCACCCACCTCCTCTGAAACTCAAACCATGAGTTTGTTCTCTACTATTGAGCCTGACTCTTGGTTTGCTTCTCTCTCTCTCTCTCTTTTTTTTGTCCTTTTGCTCATTTGTTTTGTTTCATAAATGCCACATAATACAAGTAAAATCATAAGGTATTTTTCTCTGACTTATTTCACTTAGCATAAAACTCTCTAGCTCCACCTATGTCATTGCCAATGAAAAGATTTCATTCTTTTTTATGGATGAGTAATATTCCATTGTATATAAACGCCACCTCTTCTTTATCCATTCATCAGTTGATGGACATTTGGGCTCTTTCCATAATTTGGCTACTCTAAGTAGTGCTGCTATAAACATTGGAGTTTATGTATCCCTTTGAAATAGTATTTTTGTATTCATTGTGTGAATGCCTAGTAATGTAATTGCTAGATAGTAGGATAGTTCTATTTTTAACTTTTTGAGGAAACCCCATACTGTTTTCCAGAATGTTGTACCAGCTTGCATTCCCTTCAACAGTGTAAGAGGGATCCTCTTTCTCTGAATCCTCAGCATCTGTTTCTTGTGGTTTTGCTTTTAGTTAGTTTGACACATGAGAGTTGATATATCATTGCAGTTTTGATTTGTATTTCCTTGATGATGAGTGGTGTTGAGCATCTTTTCATGTCTATTATCTATCTGTATGTCCTCTTTGGAAAAACATCTTCTCATGTCTTCTGTCCATTTTTAAATAAGAATTATTTGGTTTTGGGGTGTTGAGTTTGCAAGTTCTTTATATATTTTAGATACTAACCTTTTATCAGATATGTCATTTGCTAATATCTTCTCCCACTCAGTAGGTTTTCTTTTAGTTTGTTGATTATTTCCTTTACTGTGCAGAAGTTTTTATTTTGAAAAAATCCCAATAGTTTATTTTTGCTTTTGTTTCCCTTGCCTCAGGAGACATATCCAGTAAAAAGTCACTATGACTTCTTACTGCAGCCACAACAAAGTCACAATTTTGACTGTTGCCAAAAGGTTAATGCCTATGTTCTCTAGGATTTTAATAGTTTTCTGTTTTATATCTAGGCCTTTAATCCATTTTGAATTTATTTTTGTATAATATAAGAAAGTGGTCCAGAAATGTCTTTCTTAATGATCTGGGAGCTACCTCTTCGAAATGTCATCATCAAGAAAGTTAGTGTCTTTATCTCTTATTCCTTGGGGGACAGTAGGGGTCTAACTTTGATAAGCAACATTAGCAAATGCAGATGGTCTAATCCCATTGACCAACTTCCCTATGAAGGAAGAGCCTCGGGTACTTTTCTATTACTTCACTCCACCATTTACAACCCTCTTACCTTTTGGTTTAGGGGAGTTGAGTTTAAAGTCTCTCCCCTATTGCAAGGGTCTTAACCCATATTACAATGTTTTAAATAAAGTTTTGCCATTTTTAACGAGTATCTACTACAATATGCTTTACAGTAACTATTCAATATATGTAGCTAAAAGAGTATTTGACTGAATTGTTTTTGGATGAATAACAGGTCAATTCAGTTAATTGATTTATTCAAACAAACAGGACCTTAAATAGTTAGGTTGTAGCTTCTCCTACTATACAACATGAATTGCACAAAGAAATATGCACTATTGTATATAATTATTAAACAAAAATATTTTTCAAAGGTATATAAAGATATAAAAAATGATTTGTCAGTTGTTCAAGTGATTAACTCTGAACAAATGTGCTATTGAACACTATTATTCCAAAAAGTGAAGCATGCTAGAAAATAAGTTTGCAAATTCAAATTTTACCAGTACAAGTGAAATAATTTCAGTATATTATTAAATAAAGTAAATTATAACAGTCTAATTATTAAGATGAAATATCTATAACAAAATATTAGATCTTAATTTATTCTTATATTGCTTCTGCTTTATAGTTGCATTTCAACATAAATGTTATATCACTTGATTTTATAGAAAATTTACTTTTTAGCATACAATGCTAAAAATATTCCCAACTATTTGGATAAGGTGGTAAGTGATCTATGGCTTTTTGAATTCTAATTATGGCTTTATTCATAAATTGTGTTTTTTTATTAGGTAAATTAGCTCCAATTTTCTGTAAATCATTTTTTAAGTACAGTGTTCTAAGAATGACATGATTTTGTGGCCACTACTCTGGTATATGAGTTTATTATCACAATGTCATACATCTAGATGAAGCTTCCAAAATGTTATATAATCCAAGACAGACATTTAAAAAAAAATAACCTGCATGTAAAAACTATTTTAAAATACTCTACTTCTTCTGGTGACCTTAATTTTAGGGAAAAAATTTGAAGCATTAAAAAGATAGAAATGAGACTAAAATACCACCTGACATCTTAGACGCAAAGCCAAATGTGAAGTGCTTGAGTAAAAGCTTTACATAGAAACATAAGAAAATAAATGAGACTATCATTAGATCGAAAATATTGGCAAGCACTCATGACTTTGAAAATTTTCTGCTCAGTCACTGAAAAACCTAAGTTACCTGGAGTGCATCCCTGTCCATAACCAATAACCAAATTGTATGATACATCAGTGATTATTATGTTACCATATACTACATTCATTAAAAGAATCAGGCCTTCTATCAAGCGTAAATTATTCAAGATATGGGAGGAAGAAAATAATGTGCTGAAAATATTATTTAAATTAAAACAAGGATGTTTTCAGAAATGTCTGGGATGATGTCAAAGATGGTAGAGAGTAGATCTTTGAATTCATTATGGTGCTAAAAAATAAGAATATGAAATACCTTAATAAAAAATGTGAATTTTCTATTGTCTATAATAATAACAGATAACATGTATTGATCAAAATAAACTATGAGAGTTCTATTAAAAGCATGCCCAATACCCAAAATATCAATAACAAATTATTGTTCCATTTCAAATCCTTAGAAATGCTGAAGTTTTAATAAAGGTTATTTACAAAAACATTAATTTATTTTATTTCCACTCTGAAAGTAATGAAGTTAGCTATTTAATATAAAGATTATATATGCTTTAATAAAATATATATTATCTACATAGATAAATATTGTGCCATCAAGACCAAAAGCTACATAATACCTGGATATTTAAAGTACTAATAATAAGAAAAAAACAACAAACATCCCCTGAAAGTTAAATATTGAAAATAGAATATTAACTTTAATCTGGTCATATAAATTGATAATTGATGAGAAAGCAAATTCACTTTGAAATTATCTCTTTTTGTGTATAGTAAATTTCTTTCTTTTTTTTAAGATTTTATTTATTTATTTGGCAGAGATAGATCACAGGTAGGCAGAGAGTCAGGCAGAGAGCAAGGGGGAAGCAGGCTTCCTTTCAAGCAGAGAGCCCGATGTGGGGCTTGATCCCAGTACCCTGAGATCATGATCTGAGCTGAAGGCAGAGGCTTTAACCCACTGAGCCACCAGGAGCCCCAGTAAATCTCTTTCTAATTAACTATGTATAGTAAACACCTCATGGTGCCACTAAGATATTTGTACTAATCAGCAAATAGATTGTCTATAAAAGTCTAATAAGAAGAGAATTGCACTCTTCTGGGAAAATTACAATGCATTATATATGCACACATGATAATTTGGATAAAACACATTAATGTGGCTGAATTAATACCATGATAGCCAACACATTTCATTTATGCCCCAGTTATATGTTAATTTTAGAAATTAAAAATTCAATTGTAATCCATAAATTTTATAAATTTAATAACCTACATGAAATAATGTTGTAAAAATATTTCTCATCATTCTTGTCTAGACAATCCATGTGAAAACCATTACAGTCACCTCTAGTCTACTCAAAACCTAGCAAAGATTTTAGAAGTCAAATCCAGCTCTGATTTCCCAGATAAAACAGGTAGATTTTTCAATGCAAGTAACAGCTTTTGATGGATATTTCAGGCATCATAAGGTCAGCCTTCACTAAATGATTGAAGATTGAAATTGATTCTGATAAGCTGATCTGATATATTGGATTTGAAGTTCTTTTGCTTAGGGGCTATCAGGAGAACAGATGTCAAGAGGTTTGACTTCTGACAGCATCAGCCAAAATCTATGTGCTTACACTGATGCCCGCCAGGCACAAAGGTACAAGTATCCATAGGTTCACTAGTTCATGCTTTAAAAATTGAAGACTGAGTATTTTCCTTTTTTTTTTAATTGCACCACTTACAAGTTTAAAGGAATGAATAATGCTATATTCATTGCATTTTTTTAAATGTAAGCTTCTGCAAAATGAAATATGAAAGCTGAGGTAGTATTCTTGGATTATTGTGCAAAACCACCATTATAAAATTAGTCTAGTCCAGATTGAGAAGTTGTTACTAATATACATGCTATTATTTTCTTTAAGAAGTTCATAACTATAAACTTTCCTACAAGCGTTGTAGAAATAGATGTAAAATAGAAATTATAGCCCTTGGTAAAAAATAGGGGAACACTAAAATAAAGAGACAGAAAAAGAGGGGAGTGCAGAATATGCCTGGAAATGCTTGCAAAGTTATTAAAGCTCTAAGTGTGGAAAGAGGTTAGTACAAGTAGCACACAGTTGAATATAGACAATTAACTTGATTTGCCATTGATTCAGATCCATTAGAAACTATGTATCTTTAAGTGAATCAACAAGTACAATTTTTAATCTGATTCCGAAAAAATGTCAAACAATAATTATAACAGTCCCAAGATTTTATAATTTTGATTTAGTTTCACAATAACAAACAAATAAGAATTAGCAGCTACTGGTTACAATCTGGGAACTGAATACTGTATTTTACATCTTTATTTTTATAAAGATTTTTAAACATTTTTTTAAAGATTTTATTTATTTACTTGACAGAGAGAGAGACCACAAATAGGCAGAGAGACAGGCAGAGAAGGAGAGGGAAGCAGGCTCCCTGCTGATCAGAGAGCCCCATCCCAGGACCCTGAGATCATTACCTGAGCTGAAGGCAGAGGCTTAACCCTCTGAGCCATCCAGGCACCCTATTACACTCATTTTTAAAGAGGGAACTCCTCAGCAAGTTCTTTTTTTTTTAAAGATTTTATTTATTTATTTGACAGAAAGAGAACACAAGTAGGCAGAGAGGCAGGCAGAGAGGAGAAGGAAGCAGGCTCCCTGCTGAGCAGAGAGCCCAACTTAGGCCGTGGTCCCAGGACTCTGAGATCATGATCTGAGCCAAAGGCAGAGGCTTTAACCCACTGAGCCACCCAGACGCCCTACTCAGCAAGTTCTTACGTGTATTGGATACAATGCAAGATTGCAATCCAGTTAAAATATCATAGATGTTGTATTTTTCTTAGGGAGAAAAAAAGCCCCAGTATTTCATAAGTGTGTGTGTCTGTTTATCATCTTTATTTTTAACAACATGCTGGGAAAGGCAATTAGTGTTATGACCTCTTGTATACATGAAGAACATCACAGATACAGAGTAGAACTGAGAACATAGGACTAAGGACTATGAAAATGAGGCATTGCTGAATAGCAGTTAAGAGCCCTACAGTCATGAATTTGAATCATTTATGTGGTGGCCATTAGCTCTTAGACACATTGCATTGTTTCGATAATCTTTCATTTTCCTCACTGTACATGAAGTGTATGATAGCATATTTATCTATCGTGAGATGTCAACTGCATAATGCACTGAAGTCTCCTTCTGATAAGAGTATAAGCCACCTGGGTGGCTCAATCAGTTAAGCATCTGCCTTTGGCCCAGGTCATGATCCCAGGGTCCTAGGATTGAGAGCCCCATCAGGGTCCTTGCGAAGTGGGGAGCCTACTTCCCCTTTGCCTGCCACTCCCCTAGTTGTGCGCTCTCTCTCTCTCTCTCTCTCTCTCTCTCTGACAAATAAATAAATAAAATATTAAAAAAAAAAGAAGAGTATAAGCCTAGTGCACTTGTGTATTTATGCCTGTGTATATACATAGGTAACATTCAGAAAGTGTGGATACACATGTTCACTACTTCAAGAAATCATAGCATTATTGCTAAATGTTAGCAGCAGGATTCAAGCCTGATATTATTTTTACGCCCAAACCAGTATATTCACTGCACTGGTGCCAAAGCCAGAAACACTCATTTAAAATTCTAGGGTGCCAGGGTGGCTCAGTGGGTTAAAGCCTCTGCCTTCGGCTCAGGTCATGATCTCAGGGTCCTGGGATCAAGGTCCGCATCAGGCTCTCTGCTCGGCAAGGAGCCTGCTTCCTCTTTTCTTTCTACCTGCCTCTCTGCCTACTTGTGATGTCTCTCTTTCTGTCAAATAAAAAAAAAAAATCTTTAAAATTCTATACTTAATTGGGTATCTCATTTCAGACATTGTCACAGTTTAAGGAATTATAAGGAGACACTGTTTATCTACTAGGGTAAAAAAGGGGATTACAAATGTAATCATAATTTTATAAAGTTGTAAGATAGAGTTGAAAACAGCTACTCATTTGTTAAAAGGTGTATCATTGGGGCGCCTGGGTGGCTCAGTTGGTTAAGTGACTGCTTTCGGCTCAGGTCATGATCCTCGAGACCTGGGATCCAGCCCCACATCAGGCTTCCTGCTCTGCTTGTAAAATCTTAAAAAAATAAAAAAAATAAAAGATGTATCATTATTTGGTTTGATCAGTTGTTATAAATTAAGGATTTTTTTATAGGAATATTATACCTTAATTGATGATGAACAAAAATTCTGTATTTGAGTCAGCTCTACCATAAACTCAAAGAGATTGATAGTTTATGATTATATACAACTTTTATAACTAATGAGAATGCCTGCTCCATTACACAGTTATAACTCACAAACTAATTCAAAAGTCCATTTCAAAATAATTTCAAAGGAAGAAATTTACTGTAAAATCAGTAAAATTCTTTCTCCAAATCCAACCACCTAGCCCAAGCTTAACTGGTGCACATATTTCAGGTATTGGATTAATGGTTACTTCATCTAGTAAACCTTCCATGAATTCAACCACAGCATCCCAGCTCCATAGTCAGAGAGTCCTGCTACACAAGCCCAGAACAGTTGTTTTGTCCTATCAGTTATTTAATTACCATTATTATTATTATTATTATTATTATTATTATTTAAGATTTTATTTATTTATTTGACAGAGAGGAACACAGCTAGAGAGGGAACACCAGCAGAGGGACTGAGAGAGGGAGAAGCAGGCTTCCCGCCGAGCAGGGAGCCTGATGTGGGGCTCGATCCCAGGTCTCTGGGATCATGACCTGAGCCAAAAGCAGTCGCTTAACCAACTGAGCCACCCAGGCACCCCACCATTATTATTTTCAGTTTGTTTTTAGTTTATTTTTAGTTTGTTAACTATGGAATTATATATGCTTTTTCTTAACAGTCTGGCTACAAATGCAAAATTGAGCCTTCTACTGGTTTGCTTCAGGTGTGTTCCATGGTAGTCACATAGGAGGACACCACACTCTAGCTCTAATTGTACAGAGACTTAAGAAAATTGGATAGAATAGTGTACCCAAATATAATTATTTTATGTGAAATTTTCCCTATTATATCAAAAAGCTCTTCTATCTTACTAAGTTGGTATTTTACCAAGTTGGTAATCACATTATTATTATTATTATTATGGTTCTTTGTTTTCATGTTTGACTTTAATGTTGCTTCCAAAGACCTTCCATTAGACATCCTTAGCAGGAGCCATCCATTATTTTATTCATCTTGACTTATCTACTAAAATACCTGGCAAGGAATAATATGTTACACTTACATTTACATTCTCATGTGCCAGATGCTAGTCCTTCTGTGTGTTTTACTAATCTTACTCTCCAGTCACTGAAGGGATGGGAAACTAGGGCATAGTGACCCAAGCTACTCAGAATTTGCATTCAGATAATTAGGTTTGAAATTTGGACTCCTAATAATTATACTATGCTGTTTTAACAAATGTGGTAGTAAGTCAATGAATGTTAAATAAGTAATAGAATAAAAGGAAGAAAAAGGAAGGAAACAGATAGGAAGGAAAGAAAGAAGACAGCAAGGCAAGCAAGCAGACAGGAAAGTAGGGAGAAAATAGCAGTATTTAACTTACAATGAATTAAATCATGAAGACAGAATAAATAATATGATTATTATTTATAGGAATGACATACTTATTCTCTCTATATAGCATACATTATAATTGCAAAATCTTTACAAAAATAGTAACAGTGTTATTTAATTACATGATATAATATATATTATATATTTTATTTTTTAACACTTTATATAAGTTTTTTTTTTTACATATTGCTTCATTTTTTACTGCACCCTACCATAAATCCTATTGATATAGGATGTATATGTATTATTTTGACAATTTGGCAAATGAAAATATTCTTGAATAGATGAAGTAACTCCTCTGAAAACAGCTAGAGTAGCATTAGACTTAATCATTTTTATCCTTTCTCTTCCACTTAATAGATGCATCATTTGGAAAAGTAACTAACTTTATTTTTTTGTGTTCTTCATCTTCTAGGATCAATCTTACTATTTTTTCTCCTAAGATTTAGACCCATGTATCAAATTTCTCTATTCTATATGTGTATTCACCTGGATAGCATACAACACAACTTCGGAAAAAAAAACAAAATTGAGCGTATGCTCTTCCCTTTGAATCTGCATCTCTTTCCATGTTGTCTACCATAGAAATGACTACTTAAGTTCTCTAGTCAGAAATCCAAAAATTACTCATAATTTCTTTTATCCCATCCATCACAATAGTTCATTGCTGAGTCCTACTGACTCTGCCTCCACAAGCCTCTCCAATCAGGCCACTGACAACTGTTATACTAACTCAAGCATTATCATCTCTGTTTACTTCTTGGACCTCATACCAAACTCCACTTCATTCACAACGATCTAATTACATGTGTCTTCTTCCATTTTTAAATATGCTAAGTGCATTCCTACATAGAGTTTTTACTTTCACCTTTCTGTATAGCATGACCTTCTTCTAAGTATTTATCAGTTAGGTCTACCCAAATATTATCATGTCAGGTAGGCATGGCCAGAATACTTTTCTTAAAACATCACACCTCTCCCTTTCCTTTCCTCTTTTTAGTTATTTTATGGGCTATTTCACTATTTGAAATAAACTTCTTCTGATAATTTTATGTGTCAACATGACTAGTAATAGGGTGCTAGATTAAATATTATTTTTCAGAATGTTTGTGAAGGTTTTTCCAGATGAGATTATCATTTGAATTTGTAGACTTAGTAAAGTAGACTGCCATTCTAGATGGGAGCATGCACCATCCAATCCACTGAAGGCCTGTATAGAAAAAAGAGGAAGAAAGGAAGAAGTCACCTCTTTTTTTCCTTTGCTTTTTTTAAGGTTTTTATTTATTTATTTGACAGAGAGAGATCACAAGTAGGCAGAGAGGCAAGTAGAGAGAAAAGAAGCAGTAGGCTCCTTGCCAAGCAGAGAGCCTGATGCAGACCTTGGTCCCAGGACCCTGAGATCATGACCTGAGCAGAAGGCAGAGGCTTTAACCCACTGAGCCACCCAGGCACCCTCACCTCTTTTTTCTACCTTATTGTTTGAGCTAGGGCATTATCTCATCTTCTCCTGTCCTTGGACTGGGATTTGTACCACCAGCTCCTCTGGTTCTCAAGCCTTTGGACTCAAAATAAATTATACCATAGCTTTCCTGGGTCTCCACCTTGCAGATAACAGATCGTTCAACCCCTCGGCCTCCATAAATATGTAGGGATGAGCTTTCTGAATTGGTTTTCGAGATTTCCAATTGGCTTTCCAATCTGATTAGGTTTAAAGACACTCATGACTATGTTCCAGCAGTAAAGGGAGTGCTGATACTCAATGTCATGAACTGTTCATAGAGATCTGCAAAATATCTACACATTTTACAGGATACTCCTAATCGACTACTTATAAAAAACAAAGGGCTAGGAGATTCTTTTTTTTTTTTTTTTAAGAGTCACCTGTGGTGATACTATCCTCTATTTTATTTTTATTGTGGTATGTTAATTACCATACAGTACATCATTCGTTTTTGATTTAGGGTTCCATGATTCATTGTTTGCGTGTAATACCCAGTGCTCCATGCAATCTGTGCCCTCCTTAATACCCATCACTAAGCTCACTCATCCCCCCATCTCTGAGCTAGGAGATTCAGTGCATGATACCTTCAAACATTTTTTTTTGGAAAACTGATGAATATAGAGACATTGGTTTGTTGCTCTTAATGGACAAAGTGGTGAAAGAGAAGGGTGAGTTCTGGGATTTGAATTTCCAACTCAAGCACTACCTAAATGACCTAGGAATGTCATTGGTTATTCAAGCTATGTAGCTGGGGGAGGGGATTAACCCTACATTTATAATAGCCTCCTACAGGACAATCCTAATTCTTCCCAGTACCCACCACCACCATTCCTTTTCTGCTTCTAGACCTTAACTATACTCATGTCCCAGCAAGCCCCTAAAGGCAAGGTACAAAGTGTGACACACAAGGAGGTGTGTTACACTCCAGAAGAACAACTTGAGTTTTCTAGTGTACTGTACACAGCCAGATATCTGCAGAACATGTGTGGACATGGCTATTAAGGATGGGAGATAATGTTGACAGAACATAAAATTGAATAGGGCTGAGTTTATTGATTTGGGCTCACTAAGAAGAGATTAGGAATTTAATGTTGCCATTCTAACTATTAGAGTTAGAAAGGGTTCTAAAAGTTTGTTTGGTTGGTTGACTGAAACAAAAGGTGGTTCCCCAAGAGTGAATCAGAAATGCCAGACATGCCTTGGTTTAATGTAGGAAGGGGATTCAATGGGAGATTGGAATGTTACAGTGAAAAGGGTCTAGAAGACATATCTTTTACTGATACTGGGAGGAATAGATTTGTGAGGGAATCCCTGATATCCTTGAAGAGCTCTATAAAAACACTTATCTATAAAACAGACCTCATATGGGAACCATAGTTTCTGAATTAGGAAACCTAAATCTGATAGGAGTAACTGAATCCTGGGGTGGCAGGGGCCCAGTGGCAACACTCAACTGCCAAAGGCAAGGTGAACAAGGTTACCATAATGGACAGCAGACTCAATTAGAATAACCCAACTTATTCAGACTGTGGCACTGGTGAGTTGGTCATGGTGTTCCTACAAATGAGATAGGAAGCTTACTAAATCCTTACTTGATCTATATAAGCAAAAAAAAAAGAAAAAAGTTATAGTTCAAGTGAACAAAAGTCCAACCTCAATCATAAAAACAGAGAGTCATGGGACCTCAATAAATTCCTAGACTTGAGACAACTTATAGTGTCATAACTCTTTGAATGATGAGGAAGCCAGGTCACCTTGAGGAAGGACAATATTGAAATATTTTACTGTTAATCTTTCCTCTACCCTTTCCCAAAGGGACCTACAGCTCAGAAAACTTTACATCAGGGAAAAGGAAATAATCAGACTTTGCAGGGATGACTGGACTGGACCACTGGGTCTGCACTGACAATAATTTTATGAGACTCAAAAGGTCACCATGGACCACAGTCAGAATAGAAGCTTATAGAGGTCAGGTAACCTATGTAGCTGATCCACCACCTGGGTTATATAATTTGGTAGATTCAATGGTGCTTCAAGTTTTAGTAGCCGATGGCAATGCTGTTTGGAGGCTTTAAAAGGCCCTTATAAGTGATTCACAGTGCAGGCCTTTAGGATTTTGAGGCAAGACCCTGCCATCTTCCACAAAAGACTACTCTCCTTTCAAGAGACAACTCTTGACAGCTACTTGGCTTTACTAGAGGCTAAAATTTAAACATGGGTCACCAAGTTACCATGTGACCTGAGATATCCATCATAAATTGTGTACTGACTCACCACATCATAAAACTGGGCATACACAGAAACATGACATCATTCAATGGAAGTGGTATATACTTGAATGGACCCAAGTAATCCCTGAAGGTACAAGTTATATAGGGAAGTGCCTCAAGTGCCCATGGTTTCCAGTCTTACTACATAGTCTTCTCTTTCCCAGCCTGCACCTATAGCCTCATAAAGAGTTCCCTATCATAGGTTGACATAGGAAGTGACAACTTGGGCCTGGTTTACAGATGGTTCAGTAAAATATGCAGGCACCACCCAAAAGTAGACAGCTACAATACTACAGCCCTTTCCTGGTGCATCCTTAAGGAATAGTGTCAAGGTGAAATTCTGCCAGTGGAAAAACACTTTGAGAAATTCAGCTGTCTGTATACTTTGCTTGGAAGGAGATATGGTCAGATGTGATTATACACTGATTTGTGGACTATGGCTAATGATTTGACTAGATGATCAGAGACTTGGAAGGTCCATTATTGAAAAATTGGAGACAAAAAAAAATTAGGTCAGAGTTATATAGATGGACTTCTGCAAATAGGCAAAAAATACAAAGATATTTGTGTCTCACATGAATATTCATTAAAAGGTGACCTCAGTAGAAAAGATTTTAAAAATCAGGAAAGTAAAATGACTGTAGATACTCTGGATTCAGATTAAACTATAATTAATCTTCTTCTCAGCCACCTCTATCATTGCCCAATTAGCTCATGAACAAAATGACCATAGTGGTAGGGATGGAGACATTCATGAGCTCAGCAACATGGACTTCCACTCATCAAGGTTGACCTAGCTGTGGTCACAGCTGAATGTCCAATCTGCAAACAACAGAAACCAACACTGGTCCCCAATCTCAACCTGCACTATTCTCTGTGGTGTCAGTCAGCTATCTGGTGATAGATGGATTACATCACACTTCATCCAAAATGGAAGGGGCCACATTTTGTTTTTACTAGAATAGCTACTTACTCTAGATAAGGATTTACCTTCTCTACATGTAATGCTTCTTCCAAGATTATCATCAGTGGACTTATGGAATGCCTTATCCACTGTCATGCATGCCACATTATGCTTCTGATCCAACCCATTTCACAGCAAGAAAAGTGTAACAATGGGTACATGTTCATGGAATTCACTGGCCTTACCATGTTCCCTCTCATCATGAAGCATTTGTCTTGAAAGAATGATGAGATGGCCTTTTGAGGACTCAGATACAATATGTAGGGGCTGATATCTTGTAGGACTGAGGCAAGGTTCTCTAGAAGACCATATATTCTCTGAAATATCATCTGATATATGGTGCTATTTCTCTCAGAGCCATAATTTATAGGTCTAGGAATTAAGAGGTGAAAATGTGTGTGGCACTACTCACCATCACCCCCTATGAAGCACTAGCAAAATTTTTGCTTCCAGTTGCTATTATGTTTTGTTCTTCAGCTCTAAAGGTCTTGGTCCAGAGGGAGATATGCTTCCACTAATAGATAGAGTAATGATTCCATTGAACTGTAAGTTAAAACCACCAACTGGCCCTTTGAGCTTCTCATGCCACTGAATCAACTTTTCTTGGAAGGAGATATGGTCACATGTGATTATAGACTGATTTGTGGACTATGGTTAATGGTTTAAACATAGCTGGTGTGATTAATCTTGACAGTGAAGGATAAATTGGACTACTACTCCACAGCTGAAGGAAGAGTATGTCTGGACTATAAGAAATGTTTTAAATCATCACTTAGTATCATCATGTCCTGTGATTAAGGTCAATGGGAAAACCACAGCCCAATCCAGGAAGTACTATTAATGGCTCGGGTACATCGGGAATGAAAGTCTGGGCCTCCCCATAAAAGGTGCTTGCTGAAGGCAAAGGGAACACAGGATGAATAATGAAAGAAGGTAGTTAGAAATACTAGTTGTGATCATCTGACCAGTTACAGAAACAAATATTGTAATTGTCATGAGTACTTCCTCCTTATTTTGCTATGAATATGTTTATGTGTCTATCATCTATCATATCTTTGCTTTCTTTATTCTCTTATCTCCTTATCAAATATCATAAAATGTATTGATTTTATTTCATAGCATGTAACAAGATATCTAAGAGAAGCAAATACCACTCAATAATTTTTAACTTCTCTTTTGGGGAAGGAATTAGTGCATTTCAGGCATATGCAGAATAGTTGTCCTGTTAGGTGGAATCACAACTTTGTTACTGCCTTTATTTAGAGATCAAGTATAGGTTAAAATGCATGTGGATGCTAAGCTGACAAAAGGTAAACTGAACATGATTAATTTTATGTGCCAATTTGACTGGCTATAGGATGTCCAGATTATATACCATTTCTAGGAGTTTTCAGGGTGTTTCCAGAGAGATTAACATCCAGTTAGATGCTATTGTAGAGGGGATTGTTTTCTTAATTTCTCTTTCTGGTGGTTTGCTGTTAGTGTATAAAAATCTGATGCTGATGTCTGTGTATTGATTTTTGTATCCAGCAATTTCACTGGATTTATTTATTAGTTCTAAGAGCTTTTTTGGTGGAGTCTTTAGGGTTTTCTGTATATAACATCATGTTATCTGTGAACAAGGACAATTTCATTTCTTCCTTTCTGATTTAAATATATTTATTTCTTTTTCTTGCCTAATTGCTCTGGCTAGAACTTCCTATACTATATTAAATTAAAATGGCAAGAGTGGGTATCCTTGTCTTATTCCTGACCTTGGAAGAAAAGCTTTACACTTTTTACTGTTAAGTATGATGTTATTTTTGGGCTTGTCATATATGGCTTTTGTTACATTAAAGTCCATTCCTGCTTTATCCTTTCTACAACTTTAAATATAAATTCCACACAGAAGCATTCCATTGTCTGATTAGATTATGCCCTTATGTTTATGTTTAATGTTTCTATAAAGCCCACTGCTTATGTGTTTATTTTCTGTCTTTATTACTAAACCATAACTTAAATGAGTCATGTCCTATATATTACTATAATCTTGGTATGTGTCTGTCTGTATTATTGCATTATTTAGTGCATTATAACATAGATGAGGGTAGATAAAGTCATGTGATTGAATAAGAAATGCCTGAGAGTTAAATGAGAAGAGAACTGAGATGGGTGTGGGAGGCCAAGAACATTCAGTTTAAGAAGTCTGTAATGTCAGTGAAAAGGATGGGGGAGCAAACAAACAATGTGGGGTGTGAGCATACGAAAAGCATTAGTTCTTTCTTCTTTCCATTCCTTCACCTCACCTGTTATGGTGAGTTAATATAACACTGATATTGGTAGTGTCAGGTACAATTCTAAATCCTTGTATGCATTTTCTCACATTTAACCCTCAGTATGACACTGTGTGATAGGTACTATTTAAACCTTCACTAAGGCAGAGGAGGCTCCTCTGGAGCAGGAAAGACCTTCAGTAAGTGGCTAAAATAGGATTTAAACCCAGAAACCCAGTCTCTTATTCCCTTGTATACTGCTTCTTCTGCTACTATTTACAAAATTTTAATTCTATGAGTTGTGCTGTTTTCATGTTTTAGTCTCACGTTGTATGTATGTACACACACATTCTTCCTCCCAAGACAAATACATTCAATTAAGTGGTGGCAGATATACATAAACATTAAGCATTACCAGTTTTCATTGCATATATCAAATTTAACATAAACTTTTATTCTTGAATAATATAAAAAACAGTGATAGTGATTTGCTACAGTGTCCCAATATAAAACTATAGTTATAATTGCTTACGATTTACATTTTGGGGGTAGATTCCTGTAGTTATTATGATACAACATTTAATTTTACTATTGATAACATTTATATCCTGACTAAATATTTTAAAAGTTTTCTTCTAAACATAATTAATGTTTATTCTAAATGTAATTTATAACCTAGAACATCTGTAAATTCAGGGGAAAATGGAAAAAATTAAAAACTTGTATAATTTTAAAAATAATTTTCTGACCTTCATTTGGAAAATTAAACTGGTAAATTCCCAGGCGTTGTGGTGTTTAAAAAATGAGAACCAGATAAATGAATAATTTATATCAAATATCCAATTATATCAAATATATTAGATTATACATGTCCTCTGGGTTTCTTGTAAGGAAATTTTATATGGTGTCATTTTACAAGTAAAAAAATATGATTAAAGTCAATTTTCTCATGGTTCTACAGCAGAATGACTATTCAAAAATTAGAAGTCATATTCTTTTGGTAAAAAGAAAAAAATCATATTTTCTAAGTCCCAGTGTTATTCACTGCCCTAAGTGGCTTAATAATAAGCCAACACAATTTCTTTTATTTTACCATGCCCATGTTGCTTTTCAACTAGGATTTCCTGCTTTGAAAATCATTCCATTCCTGTGGAGCCTATTTGCAATATTGCAATTTTCTATTTTTGTGGTAGATTTTTTCTTTCAAATAATGCACAGTGGCAAAAACAATAAAATAGTCTCATAATTCTGGAAGGGGATTGCCAAGACCTTTAAATTATTGGATCAATATTTTTTAATAAAAATATAGATGTATATATTATCTGTTACTTACCATGTCGGTCCTTGGAATATTTTGACTTTTTCATAGCTAATCAGAATCTTATTTTCAGATGGTTTAGCACCAAGAGATTTAAGGACATAGCCCCATTTATCTATAATTTGCTGTCAGCCTCACAATTAACCAACATATTTCATCAGTGGTTGATAACATATTAGTTATTATAAAGAAGAAAATAAAAGAGATAATTCTTCTACTGAACATTCTGACGTTCCTAATATGCAGGAGTTATAAAGTATCATAGTATATATAAGCATTATACATACCAAGACATTTTAAATTGAAGAAAGTGTATTTTTCAAATAAAATTACAATATAGGGCACCTGGGTGGCTCAGTCGCTTAAGCATCTGCCATCAGTTCAGGTTGTCATCCTAGGGTCCTGGGATGGAGGTTGGCCTTGGGCTCCCTGCTCCTCCCCCTCTACCCCCATCCCCTGCTAGTGCTCCTGCTCTCCTTTCTCTCTATCTAAGTAAATAAAATATTTAATAAAATCGCAATACAGAAAAGTGTACAATAAACATTATAAGAACACTAGCTTTTGGAATACTTTGATTTTGGGAAAAATATTAGCACTAAAATATTTTTTGTGGTTTTTGTGATGTAAGTTTTGTATTATGGCTACGTATATCTCCTTATGTTAACTCTGCAATGCCCATAATACAATATTTCATTATATTTGACATTTAATATGGAGGATAAATTGCCTAAACTTGGGCTTGATTTACACAATCCTCCTCTAGGACAGTAATTTGTATTGTAGTATTTTATTTTATTTTTATTTTTATTTTTTAAAGATTTTATTTATTTGACAGCAAGAAACACATCCAGAGAGGGAACACAAGCAAGGGGAGTGAGAGAGGGAGAAGCAGGCTTCTCGCCGAGCAGGGAGCCCCCATGTGGGGCTCGATCCCGGGTCTCCGGGATCATGACCTGAGCCCAAGGCAGTCGCTTAACCAACTGAGCCACCCAGGCACCCCACATTGTAGTATTTTAAATTAAACAGGCTTAACTATTCAGGAAGCAATTGAACAAAAATGAACAAAAAACACTGATTTGGGTAACAAGTGTTATAAATATCTTAGAATGTTAAGCACAAAATAATTAGATTATTTCATTTATATATGGTTAAAACAGGTACAATTCTACTCAATTTTAGAACTTAGAGTCTTGGTTAACTTTTAAACTTGTTAGTGACTGGAGGAACTTAAGGGGCTTTGGTAATATTCTATCTAGTGACGTAGTTTATACATCATATTGTAAACTTGAAATTTGTTTATTTGCTTATATAAAATATCCTATAACAAAATATTCACTTAAAATACATTATGAAAATTATATATAATTAGAAATTATTGTAGAATAGAAATAGAAACAAATTTGTTGTAAGCATATTGTTGAACATCTAAACTCAGAGTGTCTGGATTAATAAATGACCGTGAATGAGATAAAAACTCTTTCCAACTGTCTTCATCTTGAATTTTACAAAATTTAAAAAAAAATGGTATAGCATAAAGCAAATACAAGTGTTCTACATAGTGATAGTAATGGTTAAATGATCAGAGAACCATCCATAGTGCCATGACAAGGCCTGGACACAGTAGAAGAAGTTAAAAATCTAACTTTAAGATCTTTTAGTCATTTTCCAACCATATCTTTTTATGTTTTCAAATATTTAGGTTCACCTCATTTTGATGAGAAACAGTGCTATTTGATAAAGGATGGTTATATGATTAAAGATGATTCAATAGGAAAGTCATCTTTAATTTTTTTTAAAAGAGATGGTTTATAACTCATACATTCCTGACAGGAACATAAAAATCTTATCTGAATCTCCTATTCTATAGGAACAATGAAAAAATCACTATTATGCTTGCACATATTATATAGGAATAAAAAAATGATTTCTTAAATGCAATTTCCATCCATGTTCCAGCAGATAGATATCTTTACCCAAAAGACAATGAACTAAATTTTTTAAAAAAAGTGTTGGGTTCTAACTTCCTGCAGCTTGAATGACTTTAGGTCTTTCTTTCTTTCTTTCTTTCTTTCTTTCTTTCTTTCTTTCTTTCTTTCTTTCCTCTCTCTCTCTCTCTTTTTTTTTTTAACATTTAATATGGAGGTTAAATTGCCTAAACTTGGGCTTGATTTACACAATCCTCCTCTAGGATAGTAATTTGCATTGTAGTAATTTAAATTAAACAGCTCAACTATTCAGGAAGCAATTGAAATAAAAGACTTTTTCTCTTCCATCTATTTAATTTACATAAAAGGATTTAATTTTCTACAGAAATTAAATTGAAAAGAAAAAATAAATAAAAGGAGAGAAATAAAAAATTGACCTTTGATTGACAGAAGCTTCTAACATTCTACAAAAAGTGTCCAATAATTATATACATTTAAACTACTAGTTAGCAATGGATGTGTTCTCTTTTAGCAAAGCCTTCTTAGAATGCCATTCCTTTAACAATAATCAGAACCGACAGCCTGGTCCACCTTTTATGATAATGTGGCATGCAGCCTTGTTAATGTGACCCATTGAAATAAATGAAAAATGTGCTTGTGCCCCAGTATAATCGTTGGCAGCAGCATTTTAGTAGGCTTTAATTTGCATTTCACTGTAATATCTCCTCTCAAGTCTGATGTAAACCTTAACCAGAGCTGGCACTATTAATAGCATGGTAGGATCTGGGGTAGGGGCAAAGGAATATTGTTGGAATGAACCAGAATATGACCTTAATTGTTAATGAAATGCAGCAATTGTATGAAAAGGCAAGAGCACAAAATGAATACAATAATTGTTTCAGTAGGAACCTGCATAATGCAGAAGGCTGCAATTATAAAATATACCACCCCAAAAAGCACTCCTTAGATTCATATTTCAAGGTTATATGTGAGCTCTGATTGCTCTTTAAATTGCCATTCAGCGATAAAGAGAAAATAATACATCTTACTATATAATTAATAATTTTAAAAAGCATTAACTCGTAGACTTGAAGCTAATAGGTGGCATAAAAATAAGAATAATAAAACTGTTATGCACAGAAAACGAGAACTATTTTTTATTCCTACATTATTCTGTGGCTACATAAAGATTTCAATATCATTTAGTTTTTTGTTTTTTGTTTCTTCCTAGGGACACCATATAAATAATCATTCAACTTGACACATTTTGATCAGTTTTCTACAAATTAGATGTGTAAAGATGAAAAATAGCATGCTATTTTTGGATTTGGGTTTTGGGCATGTAATTTTAAGCAAATTTTCTTGGTATGTTGTTTTGTTTTGTTTTGTTTTAAGAAATAGAACCTGTTACACCTTTTGACAACTTTCCTATATCTTTACTAGTATAGACTATAAACATAAGAGATGATTCTGAACCATTTCTTGATGCTTTGTTCCTACTTGTATGTAATTTGCTTTTTATAAAGTTCAACGCACCAAACTTGGGAGTTTAGCAGACAACACTATTTCAAACATAACAAAGTTATATCTTCAATATATCTCACACTTATTTCCCCATTTTCTAAGGCATATATATATTCCTATAAAATTATAAATTTGTCAAAGCACCCTAAGATGGTGATGCATTAATATTAAAGATCATAGAGAAATTAAAGGAGAAGTATAGTCTTGTATAATAATGATTATCGTGCTTAGGAGAAAAAATGATGGAGGAACATATGAGAAACAATTCACACAGAATACAGCTCACTCATTTGAAGTACACAGTTCGATGTCTTTTAATATATTTACAGGGTTGTACAACCATCACTACAATCTAGAACATTTCCACCACCCTGAAAAGAAACCCCAAGCTCATCAGCAGTCAATCTCCATCTTTTCCCATACTTCTCCCTAGCTAACTGCTAATATACTTTCTGTCTTATAGATTTTCCAACTCTGGGCATTCCATGTAAATGCAATCAGACAATGTATGGCCTTTTATGCCTGGCTTTTTTCATGTCTTACACTTCAAGGTTCATCCATCCATGTTGTAGCATATATCAGTACTTCATTCCTTTTTTATTACAGAATAATATTCTATCGCATCATACCAAATTTATTTATCTGTTTGAGGTGGTGAGCATCTGGATTATTTTGAATTTTTGCTATTAGGAATAATGCTGGTAGGAACACTGGTGTACAAGATTTGTTTGGATGTGTGTTTTTATTTCTCTTAGATATATACCTAGGAGTTGTATTACTGGACCATATGGTAGTTCCATTTAAATTAATCAAATTTTGAGGAATGTTATATAGCACAATAAAAGCCAGAAACACCAGACCAGATTATAGTTGCTCTAAGGAAGGAAGAAAACATCTGTTTCACTGCTTTTTTTTATTTTTTTTTATTTTTATTTTTTTACCAGGTTATAGTGTTATGGGAAGTGTGTGTGACAGCAAAAACTAGGATACAATGATCCCTGCGAATTTGGGGGTTCAGACTTGGGGGAACTCTCAAGCCAGATAGTGCCACTTTTGTGCTGAGCTATTGTTCTTTTCATCATCAAGCCATTAAGATTTTTATCCCCAGGGTTCTATTAGGTTATATACTGAAAGAACCGACTTGGTTTGTGGAATAAACTCCCCGTAACTCCTCCCTTCTAGAGGACAGGTAAAATACTTCATGAGTTTGTGTCTTTGGTGTGCCTCAGTGAGTACTTTGCACTTAGGTTGATGTTCAATAAGTATATAGAGTCTAAATCCCTATGTGATGCACCGTGTTCAAAGGGTAATAGCCAGAAAAGCACGCTCCAGCCCTTCAAATATTGATATACAACGTGCATCAACCCTCTGTGGGGTATCTCTGGAAGGCAGCAGACTGAAGTAAGACATAAACCTCAATATCACCTTTCAGTTTAGGGAAAAGGAAAAATGTGATTTATCCTGAGGAACATGCTACCCACAGAAATCTTGATGATTTTCCGGAAGTGCAAGTACCGAATTTTAATAACATTATCTCAACTCTACAGATTATCAACACTTGATTCTCTATCTTAATGCAACCTCAGATATCCTTCTCAAGATACAAACATTTCTCAAATTAACATGGATTATTAGTGAAAACATAAAATCAAAATGAAATATTATGACTGAAATTCCATTTAAATCATAGTTGAAAACATTCCAATTATTTCTTCAATTAAGAAAATCTGTAGAATAATATTACCTAAAAGGAACTAGTCCTATGCATATGAATTTTAATTAAACTCTTAGGAGTTTTGATAAGAAAATCCCAACTTAACAAAACTTGAAAATCACATAGAAAGGTTTATTTTATCTTTTAGTTATATAGGAAGAAACTTAAATATATCAAGTATGCTTCAAGTAAATATCAAATATCTGAGCACTTATTAATATTAAATTGGAAGCTTATAGACTTTTTTCCGGAATGGATGGGGAATAGTGTTTTTTACCACCTTCTTTCATATGGTATGATATGTTATTAGGATTTTTGAATATTATGGAATTATTAATTTTATTCACTAAAATATAACCTCTCAGAATAGCTTCACAAGTGTCTATGATACATCAAACATTCAGTGACCATATCAGTAGTGAATTTGTCCTCCTGAGATTTGGAGACTGATAGTATTAAAGATCAGGGAGTGGAGAAGAAGCAGAAGAATTGTCCTCCTCTCCTGATAGTCCCTTCCAGATAGAGGTCAATATAACACATGCTACTCCTGGTTTCTTTCTGTTCTCTTGCATTCATCCTTAAAAGAAGGCAGGATTGATGTGACATTGAATTTGGGAAAAAAAACTGGGCTTGTTCTGTTTACTTCTTTTCTGTGTTTGATTTTGTTTGTTGTTTTTTTTCTGATGATGATGATGATGATGATGATGATGATGATGATTTACTCTCCATGGTTTTTATTTTATGACTTGGGATCATTGCAGATGGTTTTACTTCACACATTAGTAAATGAGAGGTATTTTTGTTTTTGTAGAGGCTTAGATTAGGTTATGTAAATGAATTTTAGGTTGTCAACAGCCTTAATCAAGCACTTGTGATTATTTTTCTACCTTGGCTGGTCATTGCAGCTTATGAAGGATTTGTCCTTGGGCAATTTCGAGCATAGATACAAAGACATGCCTGCAAAAACCAGTTCTTAAGCAAAGGTGCACTGACCTTGACAAGGTACTGGACAAGATCCTGGAATTAAACAAAATAGAAGCAACATGGGTCTCTGAAATCAAATGCACTCTACTCAGGCAGGAAATTATAGAACACACTCAAAAGCCTCATAGGCCTCAGTAAAGGGGCAATCCTGGTGAATCCTGGCACTGAGTGCTGTCTGTGACTTGTACTCAGTGCATGTGGGAAGACAGTGGTGTCTGAGCAGATGCCACCAGGGGGCTGCAGAGGCCTGAGTCACCAGATTTAACTTAAGGAAAAGTTTAGTTGTATGAAAAAGGGAATCTTGCCATATATCTACCATTTGGACTTAAAGAGCAGAGCAAGTTGTCATTTACATTGTGTTTTTCAGACTTGTCTACAGGGAATGACTTTTAGACTGCAAGGCAGCTGGATTCCAAGCATGCTGCATAATAGTAAAGAGGTTCTGATTTTAAATTATTATTGTCAGGCTTAGGTTTGATGCTTGAAATTTCATTTTGTGTTCAAGGCTAAAGAGGAAGTGGTAGAAGAACCAAGCTTGAATTCATGAAATTAATCCACATGCCTGAGATTTGAAAAGTAATAAAATAATTTTAGGTAATGAGGTTACATTTAGTCGGTTTTCCAGGAATTTTCTCTGCCTTAGGAGAACATGGATGATCAATCTGTAGAATTGAGATCCTAAATGAAAGCATAACAAAAATGAAGTATATGACAAGAAGGCGGATGAGATGATGATAGATTCACTCCATGCAATCTTTAGATGACAGTATTTCCTGGGTGGGATTATCCAAGTCAAGAAAGTCAAAGTACATAAGATTTGCTTGAACAATGGATGCATTTGGCAGACTCAGAATATACTGAGTTAAAAATCTTAAAGTCTGGGCGGCGCCTGGGTGGCTCAGTTGGTTGGGCCACTGCCTTCGGCTCAGGTCATGATCCCGGAGACCCGGGATCGAGCCCCACATCGGGCTTCCTGCTCGGCGGGAAGCCTGCTTCTCCCTCTCTCACCCCCCCTGCTTGTGTTCCCTCTCTGGCTGTGTTTCTCTCTGTCAAATAAATAAAATCTTTAAAAAAAAAAAAAAAAAAAAAAAATCTTAAAGTCTGGAATAGAAGCATAAGGATGGTAAAGGATAAAAGCATTTGGAGCCAGGAAACAACTCTTTTTTTTTTATGATAAAAAGGGAAAAGACCCACTTTATAAACAGGTTACCAATGGCTTTTCTGAAAGGAGAAGAGAAAGAGTCGGAAAATAAAACAATAGAAGTTATTTTCCATCACTGAATAAAAATAATCGGCTAGAAATAACACGCAAGATCTAAAACAATCAAAATATGAGGGATGAGAGAGACCTGAAGACCTCATGGCAGATCTGTTCTTAGTGCAAAGTCTAAAGCATTAACAGTAGGTTAAAGTTGGGAATCTTCTGAGCTTCTGAGAGTGATGTTAGAACATACATAGGAGTAAAACCTTCCCCTGGGAGTAGCTTCATAGGTCTGAACAATTTTGCAGTAACAAGGCAATATAATGAGCCGCTGGTGGCCAGGTTCTGTAAATGTTAGTCCACAAGAAAGGTTGGAGGCTTGGTCACTAAAAAGATTCCACACTCATCCCAGCATTGGTGGGTTGGAAACATAGGACTCCAAGAAAACAGAAAGGTACAGGATTTGGTTTTATTCCTTACTCGAGATATGCCTACTTGATTTGGTTCTGACTGAGGGACTCAAACAGCAACTTCGCTGTTTCCTGGTCATGGGGCAAGTTCCCACTGCCCTTGGCACAGCCACTGGTCTGTGCCTATTTCTCTGATGTTCAAGCATTTGCATCAGTAATATGCCATGCCACACTACACAAAGCCCCAGCTTCAGTGCTGCATACACACCTAGACAGCCTGGAAGAGTGGAGAGGTTCGCCTCTCTTAATGAGTTTTGACCAATGGAGGTCACCGGATAAGTTCTGATAAATTCTTCTCCTTTCTTTCCCATGAATGGATTATCTGAAGATACTGTACCTGCATAGGGTTTCACTAAAGATGCCTATGAGACCAGATAACTAGTTTGTTATGAAGTATGATGACCAGCTTGCTAGAATACTGCATCTATCACTCTCCAACATTCTCTCTCTACTTTATTTTTTACTCCTCTGTCCATGGGGATGTCCTTACCACTGAATGTTAGCTCCTCTAAGCCTTAACAAAGGTTCCAATTTTAAGGGAAATTTGGTTGACAGAAAATTAAAAGATGTTTCCTATGCTGGATGAGAAAGAAAACTATGTAAAATAATACTTGCCAAAACCATTGTACTCTACATTTCCAAACTTCAAGAGAAAGTGAATATGTCTCACCAGCCCTTAACCGAGAATGGAGAGAGTGTTCATCAGCGCTTACTTTTCTCCCAGATATGGTAAATACTGTGCCATACTTAACCTCTTGATCAATCTTCTTCTGGTTGAAATTATTTTCAAAGTTCATAGGTATGGACAACTGACATTATTTTTGTGCTCTATCTTCATTTCTTCAGATAACATTGAGTTTCTGTTTTGGTCTTTGCCCACCCGAAGTTCTAGGCTCTACAAATATAATTCTGAGTGGAAAAACTATCTGCATTCTAGAAGTAAGCTTCTTTACAAAATATATTGGCTAGGAATACAGACCATAATAATCTTCAGACTCTCTAAAAGAGGAACATCAGACCTGATATTGATCTAATTGAGAGTCTGAGCTTGTGGAAAACAGGATGCCCAGACTGTGCTGAAAGCAGCCACATTAAAGGCAGGCTCTGGCATCTCCTAGGGTGCATACTGAGCAGGAGGAAATATAGGTAACATTCTATTTTCTTTGAATTTAAAGGGGTTCAATAATTGATTTTTTTTTTTTTAGTTTTAATTCCTTTAGGCTTTAGTGTCTTTGGATTTTAACTTGCATGGGAATTTAGTTTTCCAATTAAATTTCTCTAATGGCTTCCCCAGGCTTCAAATAAAAATGAAATTTATAATTGTATTTGAGTATCTTTGTGGTGTTGGAATTCTTTGGAGTATCTTTATAATATTACATAAACTTAATATAGAATTTTGGATGAAACATAGTTCACAACATGGATGAGCATAGTTTGGGAAGTGTGAGGGAACTGGAATGAATTTTCAGTTTGGAGGGAATCGTCTTAAAGTCATTTTTTTCTGACTCATTTTGGCATCTTCTAGGGACAGAATCTACACTAACCCTAATACATCAGGAGGCCTGGTTGATAGTGGGTTTGGGATTTCCTGAAGTCCTGTAACTGTCCTGATAAATTTCAAGGAGGATGCTCACACTGCATATTGAACATATGTTTAATAATTTAGTTAAATGGCTTAAAAGTAAAGCTAAAAGCAATCTAGATGGAGAGTGGAAGTTTTCTCTCCTCCTATTCTCTAGTAAATTTCCCTTGGAGTCAGTCTTTGCAGGTGCCCGTGTAGTTAGCCTGTGTGGGATGTTCCTGCTGTGACTGAGATCACAGGGCCTGCGGTGTGCAGACCACACGCCAGATGGGCTGTATTCTGTTATCCTGTAGACTGTCTGCCAGCGTGTTCTTTCCAGAAGGACCAGACAATAGCCAAACTCTTTGCAGTCTCTACTTGACCTTGGTTTTGTTTGTTTTGTTTTCAGATAAATTCACTAAAGACTCAGAGCCCTAAAGTAAAGTAAAAGCATTTTTCTCTGACAAAGTGTCTCCTAATATTTCTAAATTCTATTACATCACAGTAAAATTATCACAAAAGAAATGTTACCTGAGAGATGACAGTGTAAAGAGGAAGTTGTGTCAGATATCCAATGAAGGTACTGTGCCCTTTGAAAGAGCATTTTAAAGTGGGCTCACCTTAGAATACCAGTGCCATCAGGCACATGATTTTGTACATTTTTTAAGATTTTATTTATTCATTTGACACACAGAGAGAGAATGCAAATAAGGAGAGTGGCAGAGGGAGAGGGAGAAACAGGCTCTCTGCTGAGAAAGGAGCCCATGTGCCTTGATCCTAGTATCCTGGGATCTTGACCTTAGCCCACAAAAGATGTTTAACCAACTGAGCCACCCAGGAACCCGATCTGGTGCACTTCTTAATTAATTGATTTATTTTCATACTTCCAGCAGACCACTTCCTAAATCAGCCCAATAAAATCAACAAAGAATGGGGTCAAGAAAAACTGTAAAATATTTTAGAGAATGAGATAACAGTGGATAGCACTTTTTCCTAATGCAGAATGATTTAATAACTAGGTCATCAAACTGAAGTTTTTCAAAATGTGGTTTTATCTCATGTAAACCGTTGTTCTTCTAAATGTAGTCCCCTTTCCTAAGCTTGCCCTAATGCAAATTTCCCTACTCATTGTGACCTTTCTAAGTGCTACTTTCCATTTCGTGTCACCTTCTAAAGCAGTATTGACTAGGAGTAAGCACTGGGTTCCTGTCATGAGCCCCTTGCTTTATAGAACTCTTCTGGCCCTCCTTAGATCATTCATTTCTTACAAGGCAAGCAGTTCCTGGGGTCATGTCCAAGTCTATATCTTGCTCTCTTCCAGGCCTTACTTGTGGTGATTGGACTGTAGAATTCCTTAACGATGACTCTGAGCCTGCTTCCTGGAGCTGCCCAGGTCCCTTCTCAGGGCATATTTTTGCTTTTAAAATTCTTCTAAGATGTGGAAGGATAAAAAAAAGGGGTGGCATGCAATTATGTATAAGAGAAGAAGAAGAGAACAAACCAATGTATGGGGGTAGTGGCCGGAATGCTTTATGTGTACTCCTAGAACATGCCCCACAAATTTTAGAGTGGGGCCCATTTAAAACACGTATTAAACAAGACTGTAAATGACTACAGGTTGAGCCAAACTTTGTAGGTTCTTGTTACTAGAATACTGTTTTCCATTCATTTCCAAAAATCCTATTGAAACCTAACATTGTATTAATTTGTGACGGTAATTTGATAATTGTTTTATTTGTGGATAATTGTTTTCTTGTGTTGCAGCATATAGGGTAAAATAATTCTTAAATAACTGTAAGATGTTCTTCAATATATTTTAGTATAGAGTGGAAAACATAAGTCCAATCTAGAGCATTCCTCACTCCACTACTGTTGATACTAAAGTCAGATTACTGTATTTCTTGTAGCTCATCTGCCTAATATTTCTGTTTTATGTCCAGTAGTTTTACATTTCCTTAAATAAAAAAAATTAAAAAATATATCAATGCCATCTGCTAATTCAGTGTTCCTTCTTACATTCCAGAAAACTTGAGAGGACATTCTAAATAAGCTCAGACCCAGTTCCTGTTCTTCAGGGGCTCCAATGTTAATCCTTCATAGTGAGGGAGTAACATATTTTCCTTTTTTTCATTTCCATGTAGATAGAGCTGCTTTTTCCACTACTATCTCCATCAATTCCCTACTGAATAATATCTTTAAGAATGAAACATGAAAATAAGTGAATAATCTGTGAAAAGTCTAAATTGTTCATGTTATGTTTTGCAATTGCTGCAGTAATTAATTCTCTGATATGTAAAAACCTTTATGCCAATTCAACACTTAAACAACTTCCTATTGTTGGTTCTATAGCCCTTTAATGTTATCACAAATTGTTTTTGGCCTGCAAAATTGACTTCGTGAGTCAGCCATGAAGAAAGTTTTTTCTCTTTGTAACTGGAAGTTGGAATTTTTAAATGATAAGGCACATATTTTCCTTCAACTAGGAAAATTAAATTTTGGTAATACACATATCATCCTTATATCTTCTTATAAAATAAAAAGTTTCTACTGATCACAATTTTTACATTACTCATTAAAAACTTAGCTAAGCATATGACATATATACTCATTCTTTTTTTTAGATTCATGATAAAAGTGTGTACTTCCACATGGCATACAAAAACTATGTATGACAATAAATCTAAAAAGCTAATAATAAACTATGCTATGTTGCTTGTCTAGTTTATACACTGAAAAAGATAACTGAAAAGGTAATATATTTGCTACTGTTTAACAAAGAACACTGGTGAAAGTAATTAATTCTGAGAAAAAATAATATATCACATCACTAATTAGAGATATTCTAAATAATTCATCATGGAGTGCATGAAATGCTCTCATATAAAATTATACTGACATTTTATGACTGAATATGGCATCTAGTTTATTTGTCACTGATTCACAAATATTTCCTGAAACACTTTTATGAAGAATACACCTCTAGTGTTTTAACAGAGATTAATAAAACTATCTAAGTCCTGATTTTAACCATAAAGAAACTGGTTGTATTTGTGTGTGAGTGTATGTACTCTACCTTTGGAGTAGAAAGTGATTTAATTTTACACCTCTACATGTATATGTATATTGAAAAAATACAAATTTATTTTAAATATTTCATTTATATAAGCTTATTGAAATTATTGTGAAGTATATATGTTTAATATTATATATAATATTTAATCTATATTTTACACATATAGATATCTATATATTCATAAATTATGATTTGATTTAGGCTTAATTAACATTAATTGAATACCTATGAGATTCCAGATAATGTGGTAAGTACTTTTCATATATCATTACATTCATTATCTTATCTGACCCTCAAAACAACTTATAAAAAAAAACAAATTAGGGCGCCTGGGTGGCTCAGTTGGTTAAGCAACTGCCTTCAGCTCAGGTCATGATCCCGGAGACCAGGGATCCAATCCCACATCGGGCTTCCTGCTCGGCGGGAATCCTGCTTCTCCCTCTCTCACTCCCCCTGCTTGTGTTCCCTCTTTCGCTGTACTTCTCTCTGCTAAATAAATAAATAAATAAATAAATATCTTTTAAAAAAACAAATTATAAATGGGATAATTTATAGAGAAAATGGAAGAAAATATGACTTATACTTTGTTTTTTTTAATTTGAATAAATAATACTGAACATTCATCTGATTAACAAGAGTCATAGAACACAAATCCTATGGATAAACTCACAGTATACGTAAAACTAATGACTTAGTTCTTGAAAAAAATCTATTTCATTAAAATTAAATGCAGTATTTAAAAAATAGATGATTAAGTTTACTGCTGTGAATGATATGAAAGTTGAATCATTTTCCTTGTAATAGATATGTTCTACTCCTAGCCCAGATAATTCACAATATAGTCATTGAACAATTCCTCAAATCTTAATTCATATGTAAAATCATTCAGTAATTTATAATAGAATTTAAACTAACAGTTATAAGATATTAACTCCTTGCTGAAACTTTTCCAGACACTTCCATATGTAATCATAGTTAATCCTCACATAGCACAATTAGATGAGATTGTCCCTCATTTAAGGAAAAGAAAAATAAGACTCAAACTAATGAGTTAATTTGCCTACAATTACATGTCTAGTGAATGTCAAAATCAGGTTTCCCCCTAGGTAGTGTGACCTAATATCATGGTATTGTGACTTGATTCTATTTTAACTGGGCAAAAGAGAAGAGAATGAAGGTACATCCCATTAAACAACAATAACAACAAATTACACAAAGAATAAACAAAGAAAAAAGCATTTCAAATAAAAATTACACTTTTTCAACACATATTTATCATGTCCCTTTGCCGACTGAACCAAGTGAACCATTGCCTTATCAGGCGCCCATAAATAAAAATAATCTTTCATTTGTTTAAATCATAGGACAATTAATTTTGGAGCAAAAGTTTAAGTTTGTCTCCCTTTTAATTTGTTCAACCTCTGCACTTTTTTTTATTGGCTATGAAGCATGGCTTTTTTCTTTTGTACTCTGATATTTAAATAAGTTATTTATTCAGTTTTTGAGGGGACAAGACTTTCCATCTTGCAACAATGCAGTTTATATTGCTTACAATGGATCTGCAAACAATGGCCATAGTCTCATGTATAGATTTACCAAAAATGGAAAATTTCATTGTATTTCAGATGCAACAGGATGCATAAGGATAACAGAATGACAATTATAAGTTAAAAGCAGTAACTTTATTTTGAATTAAGCATTTATTAGCTGCATAATATTCAGTGAATTATTTAACCTTCCAGATTAATTTTTATACGTATAAAATGATGCCTACTTCTCAGAGCTTTCTTATAGACACAATGAGCTGAAGAAATAAATACATGTGTGGTACATGGAAAGAGATTGCTATATATCAGCTCCCCTTTTTAAGAAGAAATTTAAAACACTATTTATTAAAAATTATACTGGGGTAATAATGTTCTACAATGCCTATGAGAGGATAGAAATGTACATAATAAAGTAAAAAGATTACCACATAGAAACCAAGACAAGTAACAATGCCTTTGTAGGTAAACCATAAGCCCAAGAGCTGTGTGCTCTAAGTCATCTTATGAAAGCATTGCTGCTTCATTTCCCTGAGCGAAAGTTTATTTGAAGATGAAATAAAGATAAAAAATGGCATTCCATTCTTCCCTCTTAAGGATTCATGAGAAATATACCATGAAAATTACCACTTAATCCCTTCTGATTTTTGAATTACTGGGAAGAGATTTGGGGGCAAGATTTTAAAAACCACATATTTTTGCTAACCAGAAATTATTCCTCCTAAAGTCTGAAGCTCTTGGGGGAGGGGGCTGTATATTAGGTGTAATAGCAGTTAAACTTCTCAGAGAGGGCGTTTACCCTTCATCAAGTTGATTCTAATGTATCAGTTTCCCTTTATCCTCCTGCCTCATCCCCTATGGTACTGGTGTCTAAGTCTAAATTTGAGAGAGGTGCTGAGGTAAAGAAGAGAAAGGAGATGGCAAGAAGACAAGCAGAGAAGAAAAGTTGTGTCTACTTTTCATGAGATTTTAGCTGTTCTTTGAAAATAGCAACCATCCTGTGCTATGGGCAGATTTCCTAGGGACTGCAATCTAAGATCCAGGAAGGCATAGGATTTCTCCTGTTTTCCCGCTACTGTATCTCCGGTGCCCAGAACTGTGTCTGGCACACAGCTGATGCTCAACACGAAAGTTTGAATAGTTTGAATAAGCAACTGTATGAAGCATAATGACATCGGATTTAAGAATTCCCTACTGTTATGCTTGCAAGCTAGGTAGGACCACCTGGTGTTAACATGTGCCTGAACAATGCCTGTTAGGTGTGCGATCTGAGCGTAACAACGGATACCTCCTGCCAGTTGTCGCCCGCCTCAGCCTTGCAGCAGGGTTTGCTTCCTTGCTTACAACTTACTTCGTCCATACCAGGTCCCCAGCTGTTGGAGTCCCAGAATGAACCAGGACACTGATCAAGACTCTTTGTTACAGGCAAAGGACTCTGCCCTATTTAAGTAAAAGAGATATATTGAAGGATATAGCAAATAGCTCACAGGATTGAGGGAAAGGACTCTATACTGAGCTCCTAGAAACAGCTTCTAAAACCCCACCACAGACCTGTAATATCAAAAGGCTCACTACTTCTGCGATTATCAGGATAAATATATAAGTAAACTGTCCTCCTAGTTGCTGGTTAAGAACTACACTGCCTTGGGACACCTGGGTGGCTCAGTTGGCTGGGCGGCTGCCTTCGGCTCAGGTCATGATCCCGGAGACCCGGGATCGGGTCCCACATCGGGCTCCCTGCTCGGCGGGAAGCCTGCTTCTCCCTCTCTCACTCCCCTTGCTTGTGTTCCCTCTCTCGCTGTGTTTCTCGCTGTCAAATAAATAAAAAATCTAAAAAAAAAAAAAAAAAAAAAAAAAAAAAAAAAAAAAAAAAAAGAACTACACTGCCTTTGCCATTGTCTGTGAAGGAAAAGTTCTTTCCCCAAAACTGTGCTTGTTTTATAATAAGAATTTCCTAAAAGGCTATGCTGGTATGAATCTGATGGGAAAAAACCTAAAACACAACCAGAAGGTGAACTGCAAGGAAATCTGAGAAATGTAGCTTTCAATTTACTAGATTCTGTAAAAACTCTATAAAGAAGCATGCTAATTGATGTTTGAAATAGTTGTTGACTGAACCAATTCATAGTATCCATCACAAAGCATGCAAACTTTTCAGAAAAAAAAGGTTATCCATTAAAACTTCCAAAAGAATACTAAATGGGGCACTTGGGTGGCTCAGTCCTTAAGCATCTGCTTTTGCTCAGGTCATGATCCCAGAGTCCCAGGATAGAGCCCCAGGATGGAGTCCCCTGATCAGGCTCCCTGTTCAGCAAGAAGCCTGTTTCTCCCTCTCTCACTCCTCCTGCTTGTGTTCCCTTTCTAGCTGTGTTTCTCTCTGTCAAATAATAAATAAAATCTTAAAAGAAAAAGAATACTAAGTTGTTTGTGGGGTTTTTATGGGTTTTTTTGGGCTGAAATATATGCATATGTAAAAAATGTTTGAATTCATATACACCAAAATGGGAATGATTATTTTTAGGTAGATGGATTGACAACAAAATTTTTTCTCTTATAAGTATATAAAAAGTCCTTCTGAAGGTCATATAAAATAATATGTGGAAAGCAATTAGTAGACTTGACAATAAAGAAGTACTCATAAATATTACATACATATAGTCAATATAAGGCAAGTGAAGAACTTTACACAGGGCCTGGCATTTATCGTTATTATTACTTTAAATTTAAATTTAATTAATTAACATATAGTGTATTATCCATCAAAAAACCCTGATATCTTACCATTTGCAATGACATGGCTGGCACTCATTATTTATACAATTGTGAATAACTATAACTATTTTGAACTCTCAGAATGTGACTTTGAAAATGACCATGCATTAACTTTATAAAGAGAAAAAATAACATTGTTTTTCTCTGTGCATCTATCTGCTATACACGTATGCAGTTCTTTTACCCTACAAGCAAGTTCAGAAACATGTACCCTTCCAAGAAACATCAACAGAGAGGCTGCAAACAAGAGAACCATGCACTTGCTATATTTTGCATTCACTTGCACCCGAGAGAAGAACCAAGGGGGCGAAAAAAACCACTCTGAATGATGATGATGGTGGTGGCAATGATGGTAGCAGCTATAAATGTTTATTGAACAGGTATTTTCAAACCCCTACTATTCTAACTGGTCCAAGAGACAATTTTCTCCATATCTCTTGCATTTCTGCATGTCATGAAAGAAGAGACACTGTGCATTATTGTTTGTTTGTTTATTTTTATTCCAGACTTTCTTTCCAGGAATTTTTAAATAACTGAACCTACCTAAGCTGAGTCTAAACCCTGTGATAGATCTTTTAAAAAGTGTTACACAGGGGCGCCTGGGTGGCTCAGTTGGTTGAGCGACTGCCTTCGGCTCAGGTCATGATCCTGGAGACCCGGGATCGAGTCCCACATGGGGCTCCCTGATCGGCGGGAAGCCTGCTTCTCCCTCTCTCACTCCCCCTGCTTGTGTTCCCTCTCTGGCCGTGTTTCCTTCTGTCAAATAAATAAAATCTTTAAAAAAAACAAAAGTGTTACACAAATTAGTGGTTTTCAGAATGTGGTTCTTGTAGTTTTAGGGCTCTGAATCAGAATAACTGTTTCTTGAAACGTCTGTGATGGGGGAAAAGAGATTCTTGAACAAATACAATGAAAATGTTTAATGATGCAAAGATGGGTATCACTAAAGGGTTATGTAAAAATATTGCAGCATCACGATGCATATTTGACCCAAATTTTTCCTTATTTTCCAGTATCTACTGGAAAAGATTCTGTGCAACAAGAATTTAAGAAACAATGATATTACTTTTAGTAGAATGGCATGCATATTCCAATAAAAACACTTACATCTAATTATCTAAGTGATTTTTAAAAAGTTACCCATATAACAAATTAAAACTACAAAATGCATCTTATAATTATTTAAAAGGGAAATTACTTGGCCTTTAACATAATAGGTAAAACTCCAAATTAACTAATCTATCACAGTTAGACAAAAAATTGTATAGGAGTCACTGAGTATAACATCACAAAGTAACAACTTATTTTATATAAAATTTCTAACTTTATCATTAAAAAATCAAATAATTACAAAATATTTAAATATTATTCCATTAAATGGGAAGAAAGAAGAAACATATTTTAAAAACTAATATAATCTCTTTAATAAAGTTAAATTTCATCAAGATTTCATGTTTAAAGAGCGTGAGGAGACAGGGGCGCCTGGGTGGCTCAGTTGGTTAAGCAACTGCCTTCGGCTCGGGTCATGATCCCGGAGACCTCGGATCGAGACCCCCATCGGGCACCCTGCTCGGTTGGAAGCCTGCTTCTCCCTCTCTCACTCCCCCTGCCTTGTGTTCCCTCTCTCCCTGTGTTTCTTTCTGTCAAATAAATAAACAAAATCTTTAAAAAATAAATAAATAAAAGAACCTGAGGAGACAGAGTAAAAAGGAAAACTGATAGTGTTTCATTGGTAGATAAAGCAGGGACTTGGGGCGCCTGGGTGGCTCAGTTGGTTGAGTGACTGCCTTTGGCTCAGGTCATGATCCTGGAGACCTGGGATCGAGCCCCACATCGGGCTTCCTGCTCGGCGGGAGACCTGCTTCTCCCTCTCTCACTCCCCCTGCTTGTGTTCCCTCTCTGGCTGTGTTTCTCTCTGTCAAATAAATAAAATCTTTAAAAAAAAAAAAAAAACAGGGACTTTGGCCAAAAAATATAGGTAATGTCCATAACTATTTCAACAATTATTCTTTCACTAAGGCTAACCATTGCAGCTAATTGAGGTGATTTCATTGAGCTAAATAAATGAAACCATCAACACATTACTTCATTTCTCTTGAAACAGCATTCAACTGTTTCAGACTGTGGAATTCTTTTTTTAAAACTTCAGAAATATTTAGCTCTGCAAAGTCTAGATAATAAAAATAGTTTGTGTTGGTGACTGAAAAGATCAATGTTGAGATGATAGTGTATAGGTATGTACAATATTGAGTTACATAAAGAAAAGCCAGAACAATATTAATTTTATATTACATTCAGCATTGAACTATTATTTTTTTAATTATCATATTTTTAAAAAATTAGATGTAAGTATTCTGGGTTGTTTTCCCAATATCAACAAAGGGATTATGTCTCCATTTCTTTTAGTTAGTAATGCCTCTTGCTGGGAAGTGAGTGTCAAAATTAATCACCCTGACACCAAAATAAATGATCTATTGGACAAGATGATTTATTAATGTCCTTTTAAATACTAAAGAATGTATGCAAAATAAGGGAAGGCGTGATGTGTTTCACATAATATAAAATGAGCCCCTCATGGCATAAATGAGAAATAGAATCAGATACTTTCTCACATCTCTTCTGGGTGATGATAATAGCATCATTAGGTAGTGAAGGTGTCTTGTTTTCTTGCCTACTGTTGCAGGAAGACATGCACCAAGATCACTTAAAATTGTATGAGGTTGGTCAAATGGAGTTTAAAGAATGGATAATGAATATTACCTTAATTCCATAAGAAAAGTTATGATTTACATTGAAATCTATACAACTTGAAAGTTATTTAGTAAGGTATTTGGAAGCATCATTTAGATTATTTATAATAACTATATATCTATTAATTTATTTTTTCTAAGGAGTTATACATTAGTTATACATTTTTTTGAAAGCTTGTCAAAATAAGGAATACTATCATGATCACAGTAATTTGGCTTCTAGAACTTGCATCAATGTATTATTATTTTTATTTCAAAACTCACATTATCATAAGACCACTACTCAAATAAATAATTATGACCAGTTTTTTAATAATAAAAAAACTGTAAATGTAACAACTTCACCTAATAAAATCATTAGAGTATGGCAATGTGTTCATAGTAGCTGGAAATTGCATTTTTAATGTATATATTTTTCAACAATCGTTTCATACTATACTGTTGCTAGATGTAAAATGAAATGGGTTAAAATATGTTACATGCTCATATTAGTAATAAAAGAGTTGCTAGTCAATCATACACTATGAAGTGGTTCATATATGACATTGGTATTTTACAATATGATGACCAATAATCATTCATGAGAATACATTTTCCCCCAATTAATTTTAAAAGTGCATTTTTAATAAAAACAGAGTGAAAATATACTTTTTGATATAATTCAATTGCTGTGTTATAACATGGCAGGCATTCCTCAGAGAGACTGTGGGTTAGGTTCCAAATAACCCACAATAAAGCAAATAAACATTACAATAAAGTGAGTCAAATTAGTAGGTTAAACAGCTGCCTTTGACTCAGGTCATGATTCAGAGTCCCAGGTATAAGTCTCACATAAGGCTTCCTGTTCAGCAGGAACTCTGCCTCTGCCTCTCTCGCTCCTCCCAGCTAGTGTTCTCTCTCTCAAATAAATAAATAAAATCTTAAAAAAAAAGTTTCTTGCTAAAAAAATATTAAATCATCAGCTTTCAGTGAGTTTTGATCACTATTGCAGATCACCATAACAAATATAATAATCATGAAAAATATTGACATATTATAAGAATTACCAGAATGTGATACAACATGAGCAAATGCTGTTGGAAAATGGCATCTGTTGACTTGCTCAACACAGGGTTGCTATAAACCTTTAATTAATAAAAAAAGAAAAAAAAACAGTATCTGTGAAGTACAAAACGAAGTGTAATAAAACAACGTATGTCTTATTATAAAAGAATCATCACTCCCTTACATACTTTTACAACATGTAATTATTTTTCAGTAATTATTATCACCAGATTGCTGTAAGTCCACTCGCCTGGGGTTTATCCAACATGGTTATTTTCCAGAAACAAACAAATAAATAAACAAAACAATTCTTTGGTTGACATTTCCTAAACATGAGTTTTCTTGCCTTTTAGATACTTAAACTTCCTAAGGATTATAATCATTGAATATGATAGACAAATACCACAGTATTTGTAAATCCTACAATTATTTGTCTCAACAGCAGCTTCATAAACTGAATACCAAAAAACCTAACATTCATTAGTATGATATTGTAATTCATTAAAAATATAGCAACTCTGAATTTCTATAACAGTTGCCGTCTCCATTCCAAGTGTTGCTATTGTACTGGCTATATCTTATTTCCTAAACAGAAAAACATCCATATATTAGACAAAGAGCCTCATAAAGGTCTCATATATATGAATTGCCATCTTTCAGTTTTGTATGATAGTTTCATTTGTTAATGAATGTGTCCAGTAGCTTTCAGGAATACAAATTTGAAGGTCCATTCCTTTTTTTTCTTTTAAGTTTTTTTTTTTTTTTTTTTTTTTTTTTGACAGAGGTAAAACACAACTAGAGAGAGAACACAAGCAAGGGAAATGAGAGAGGGAGAAGCAGGTTTCCTGATGAGCGGGGAGCCTGATGTGGGGTTCGATCCTGGGACTCTGGGATCATGACCTGAGCCAAAGGCAAATGCTTAACAACTGAGCCACCCCAGTGCCCCATGAAGGTCCATTCTTATCCAGTAACTATTCTTGATTAGTTACCTAACCTGGAAAAATTGAGTTAACATCAGGAGCTCTATAAGATTATTCTAGTGAAAAGAGCTTTGAATACTGAAGCAACCCAGGTTAAGAATTTATTAGCATTCCAATTCAATATTTTATATACATATATATATATGGTTATGCTATATAGAGATGTGTGTATGTGTGTGTGTATATATATATATATAGCATGGATATATGGAAATAATATAATGTATACTAATAATATATATATTACATCTAATATATAATAAAATACATGTATAATATATATATAGCATGGATATACATTTCTATATCTTTATGTTTATCTATATCTATATATCCTTGCATGTATCAGATCATTTTCAGTGCCCTCAACTGGCAATTTTGTGATGTACGAAATAAAAGAGAATCTGAATGCATGGTTGTATAAAAGTAAACAGCATGTAGGTGTATTTGTGTGTGTGTGTGTGTGTGTGTGTGTGTGTTCATATGTAAAGACTACAGGCTCCATAATATTTTTTAACTTTTTTTAACATATAATGTATTATTTTTTTCAGGGGTACAGGTCTGTGAATCATCAGCCTTACACAATTATAGTCCCAAACATACAGCTTTAATCTGATTAGATATGGTCTTAAGATAACATTGTCCTTCCTTGTTCACCATATATAAGAATATAAGTGTGTGCCACAGGGAGAACAATTGTGTAGTTTACCTTTCCCTTATACACAAATATATAAGACATAATATTTGCCATGTAGAACCTATTGATAATTAAGAGTTTTGAAGGGTGTTTATAATAATAGCATTGCCCAATGTCTTTATAGAAATATAAGTCTTAGAATTTCAAAAATGTAAAAGGACATTTGATATTATGGGGTATGTTTTGTTAATATAAGCCATAAAAGAGAAATTACTTCTGGAGGATTAACTCATTTATCAAAGATCACAAGCACTTATTGAACAAGCTGGCACAATTCTCAGACCTTGCCCTTAGAACATTATTATACCGCATTTATTATTATCAAAATTTTCTTAATGTTACAAAGCCCTGAGAAGAATTTATACAAATTGGCAGTAGGGGAAATATTTGTAAGACTATACCATTAAAGAAAAATAATGCATAAATAATAAAATTCATGATTATCAAATCCATGAAAATGTCAAAAACATTGCTAATAACAACATGATAAGTGTACCTAATGTATTATTGGCAAATTGGTTAAATAAAATATGACCCTTTAAAAACAGAACAAAATGATAATATGGTCTGAATTATTTACTTTAGATGTGATTTCTCATTGTATTGGAATGACTGAATGCTAAATCTCCCCTTATAATGTGTGTTTGAGGTTTACAATGAGGTAAAATGTGTAAAAAGTTCAGCCCCGTGTCTGACATCTAGTAGATATTAACAAGAGATAGATGTTGATAATATACCGTATCAGTGACTATTAGGGAACCATTTTTTGTCTCCCAACCTGTAACTAGCAATGGAAGGGGAATATACTTTATTTTTATCACTTCTGAATGAGAAGAGCCAAGAGTCTCCACTTGAAAAGAGAGGAAGGAAAAAATTTCATTATAAAAGAACTGAATTTTTTGGTGAAGGAACAAACATTCTTTTAATGACAGAGCAAGAGTAAAGCTGATACTCAGGAGCATGCTAGAGCATAATTATAGGCAAACTTTCCACAATAATATTATCCTTCTGATTGTAGTAAGTATTTTAAATTATTTTTAGAAAGTTAAAAAAACTTGACTAAGCCGACAGAATTTTTTAGCTCTTTGTAAAACAATAATCATTTAAGTTTTTGTCAAAAACCTGTTACTGTTTTTTCACTGAGAACTGTAGAGAGATACTCTTAAATATAAATGAAAAAACAAATCACAAATTAAAATATTCCCCTCAGAAATATTGGTAGAGGGTAATTGACTTGTGCTACTTATATTAGAACTATTCTTCAAATGAAATTATTTCCTAATAATTCTAATTATTTCCTAATAATTCTAATTATTTCCTAATAATTCCTAATTATTTCCTAATATTGATAATAAATATTTATCAAATTATTAATATATTTAAACACATAATATACTCTATCCTAACATATTTGTAATGTCATTGAAAAAGTGTGAAATATAGCTTTCTGAATAGTTGGTCATCCTTTTTTTTTTTTTTTTTTTAGTTGATCATTCTTTTAAACTTTTAGGACCGTCTTAACTTTCCTGCTATTATTGTCAATGTAATATTAATAAAGGATATCTTAACAATGGTAAACCTTAAAATTGTGTACTAATTACAAGTTAGGCTCTAATTCATTTAGCAATATGCAATATAAACATGAAAATCAATTGAGAATTCAATGGTATACTATTAAACCAAATGGCACTTGAATTCCATGTATACATATAATTTTAGAATATATAAAAATTGGATTCTATGATATTTCAAAATAATATTAGAATAAGAGCATGCGTGCATGTCAAATACTTAATCAGAGATAGAATTGCAAGTTTCCAAACATGTCAATATATATTTCCATGTGCACAGAGGAAAGACTGGTCAATTCTCATTAGGACTGTTTTGTACATTAATGTGATTTCAGGTCACTGGTATATGTGGGTGGGATTGTTGTCATAAGCAGGAATAGGTACAGAATGCAGAAAACTAGATCCTTTGCATACATTCGTTACTATGTAATAAACATGTTCTAACAAATAAGATTATCAACTCATCAGGATATCCAGGGAATTATTAACTGAGAATTCATTACTAGCATCAAGTGAGGACATCACTCACATTTCAATAATTAGTTACCAAAATATGTACAATACTTGATTTTCAGAATTTTCCTCATCTACCAATATGTAAGCTATTGCTTTTATTCAATTATTTGTTTTCTTAATGTTAAAATATTTTGTTTATTTGGGAGACAAGAAAGAGTATAAGCAGGAGGAAAGGCAGAGCAAGAAGGGGACTCCCCCCTGAGCAGGGAGCCCAATATGGTGTTCAATCATGACCTGAGCTGAAGGCAGACACTTAACAGACTGGCCCACCCAAGTGCCCCTAAAGACATTTTTAGTGACCATTTATAATTTCCAGTAAAACAACATTTCAAGATGATTTCCATAAACAGTCAAGAAAAATACTGAGTTCTAACTAGAGTTGGGGAACAGATCCTGACAAAATGATATGTCTCTGATTTACTTACAACTCAGTAGCCTAGGAGCCATAATGTGAGAGTTCTGAAACATGTGTCAGCCACTTAAAAGAAGCAACAAGCATCATCTTGAAATTTTATTACATTATAAAAGAAAACATGTTCCTAGGCAGTAGTTGAAAAAACATAATTTCTACTACTTCAGATGATAGGATTTATATATCCCAAGACAATAAAGCATCAAGAAGAAAGCTATACTAAACTTATTTCAACTATAACAGAATTACAAATATGATTTAAGATTAACCTGAAACACTGGGACCCTTTTTGAGAAGGAAGATGTGTACTCAGTATGCTTAAAATGTATATATCATTTAAATGCACATCATACAGCACATCTTGGAATAGAAATTCCCTTTTGCAACACAAGGGTAAGAAACTTGGAGTTAATATGAGTGCTTTGAGGATAAATAAGTGTAATAATTTCACATATAAAATAACAAGACATACTTCAGTTTGCTAAAAAAGAACACAAACAGTTTGGGAATCCCTGGAAGGGCAGTCTTACATAATTCATTTGAATAAAATATACCTAGCAAAATAAAAAAGTATGTCTTTTCATAGTCTTTGGTAATACAGACACACACAGATGACCTAACATGGAAAAAAGATCGTGTAATTCAGTTGGTTTCCCAGATATGTGCAGAGATTATATTCGGATTTGTTATTAGTAAGAAAGACTGATATAGTCAATTTAGAGACCCTTAGAAGAATAACTCCCCTTTCATCTTTTCACAAGTACATGAAAACTTGGTAACTTCTCCACGTTTTTTGTTTGTTTGTTTGTTTGGTTGGTTGGTTGGTTGGTTGGTTGGTTGGTTTGGGTTGGTTTTGGTTTTATAGAACTCTAAAAAAAAGAAAAGTAAAAATAAACCTGTCTTTCTATGAAAAACAGGATAGAAGGAAACAGGGAAATGATCCTTCATTCCATACTCGGGCTCATGACTAAATACTACCAGAAAGGGATAGGTAGGTGAGGACATCCAGTCTGTACAATAAGAAGGGCCAGCACCTGAAGGGAGAGGCCAGAAGGATTAACCAAGGAAAAAATTGTTAAATTTCATTATTATGATCAGCAGGCTCACAAATTAATGGAAATCTTTTGCTGCAGGATTTTAATCTAGAGCAATTTATTATTTCAACAATAAACATCAAAACATAAGAATGTCATTGTGGGGAAAAAGTTTCCCTTTGTGTGACTGGAATTGACTATGCCATTAAGCTGCCATCAAATTTTAACATATAAATATTGTCTTGCCTTTCATAGAAAATAAAATGAGATAGTAGTGACTAAATACTTGGTTTTCCATGAGATATATTTTTAAAAATTCATCTGCTAAATCATAGCTACAACAGAATACTAACTCATGGACAATCCCTGATGGAGGAATTCCACAAGAACAATTCAAAGAGTTAAGAGAAAATTATGTTGAAGTTTCCAACAGCAATATACAAAAAAAGGAAATCTCAGTGGAGAATCCCCAGGACCTTGCAGAATTCCCAAAAGGCTCACAATGGCTCTAAAGCTACATCAAAGATTTTAAGTTCTTAATGTTTTCTCATTTTTAGCTTTTCTCATTTTTAGCTATATTTTCAAAGCTGAATCAGTTTTTTCTTCTTCTATACTTATATAAATTTATGAAACTATGACCTTAAAACAGTCATTTCTTACCTTTGATTCTTGAACTGTCTTGATGCTTTTCCTGCTGGAATTAAAAAGAAATAGGTCAAAATCTATGAGTATGTGATCAACAGCCTGATACAACAGATCATGGTAACTAAAGACTTGTCAAGATATTTCATTCTACATATAGCCTGGAGTCACTGTAACACAAATATCACCTCAAAAAACACTTATGTTCAATCTTTTATCAGAATAGTAAGCATTCTGTACTGTACATATATTTCTCTAAGAAATTAATACATTATATTAATATGGATTCATAAATAAATAAATGATAATGAATAGTAAAAAGTCATGCTTCTCAAATGCCTTGGACCATTTCATTTAATTTCAACAGATATTGAGTGATGTCTTCAGAATTTACCTTCAACATCTCTGTATTGAAATTGTTGGTGAGGAGAAAAGTTTAAGGGCAAACAGTGGATAATTCACTAAAAAAACACAAAATGTCTTCCTTCAATTTAATTTAGAATTGGTCCCTGCCTCACTACTCCAAGGCTAAAGTTGACAACAATTCTATTATTTATTCAAAGGCTGCTTCAGTAAGACCTGTCTTTCAATTTGACATATTCCTTATTAGTTACCAGGCAACCCCAAAAGAATTAGCTTGCTTTCAAGTTTTTGAGTAGAAATCATGCTCTCTATAGCTTCTCAATTAATATTTAAGCACAGTTTACTCTGTGTAAGTTTCAGGGTCTCACACTAAAAAGAATGAAACATATTTCTAATAAATAATTGTATAAATGCCAAAAATTTTGCTAAAATTTATGAAAATATTGAAAAATATGAAGAACTTATTTGGCTGCAAGCATTAATCCCAGAGTTGGATTTGAATAAAAATGCATATCGACAAATGTGTATTTATGGAACATACTTAACCAATGTATGATCCTATTAAGCTAATACTTTGTGTGCTACTTCTCTTGTCCTAATTTATCCACGCTTTGTTTTTGGATCCTGTACTGTCTTTTGTTAATTAATTTATTTTTCCCAGTCCTGATTTATTTTTAATTTAGAGTATCTGTTGTTCATTAAAACTAAAATTTAAATATAAATTACTTAATTTAAAAACAAATTATCCTTTCATAATATAGGATAAGCAAGCTTAGGCTTGCCAAAGAGATATGTACTAGTGAAAAAAAAATGTGTCTCTGTCCTCTCTACTTTTATTTCACCATTCATTCATTCATTTAGTCTTTTATTCTTTGAGTAAATATATATAGATTGTATTATTTGCCAGACACTGCTTCAGGTGATAAGGCTGCAAAGGATGAACAAAACAAAAACAAAATAAAATAAAACCAAAGAAACTACAAAAAAACAAAAAATGTGTCCTTAAAGTAACATATTGCATAAATGCTAGCAAATTCTATTTAGAAAAAGATCTAACACAAAAGGCAGTTTTAGAGTAAGTGACTGCAATTGTACATGGTTCTGCAATGACAAAATGACTTTTTTATGTTTCATGTTTTTATTCCAATTTTAATTAGTTGACATGCAGTGTATTATTAGGTTCATGAGTTGAATTTAATGATTCATCACTTACGTATAACAGCCAGTGCTCATCATAAGTGCCCTCCTTAATATCCTTCACCCATTTAGGCTATTCTGCTCACCTCCCCTCCAGCAATCCTCAGTTTGTTCTCTACAGATGAGAGTGTCTTATGGCTTTACTCCCAGTTTCTTTATTTTTCTTTCCCCTATTTATTATTTCCATTTCTTAACTTCCTATGTGAATGAAGTCATGCGGTATTTGTTCTTCTCTGACTGACTTACATCATTTAGTCTAATATACTCTAGCTTCAGCCATAGCATTGCAAATGACAAAGCCACTCTGGAAAATGGTATGGATGTCCCTCAATAGCTAAAAAAGATCTACCCTATGATCCAGCATTAAACTACTAAGTATTTATCCAAAGGGTACAAAAATACAGACTCAAAAGGGTATATGCACCCCACTTTTTATAGCACCATTATCAATAATAGCCAAATTATGGAAAGAGCCCAAATGTCTATCAACTGATAGACATCTCAAATTTTGAATGAGATGAGAGGATATTCTGAGCATTTATCTGGAAAAAAATATATGCTAGGAGAGAAAAACAATCACATGATTCCTGAGGTACAAAAGTTCTTGGTGTTGTCAAAACTACCAAGGAAGCCAGTGTGACTAGACTAGACTGAGTAAGGGGATTTTGGTAGGAAATGCAATAAGGGAGCCAGTCAGGGTCAGATAGATTAACACCTGGGACATTTGATAGATCTTTGGTTCTTACACTGAGATAGCTGAGAAAACATAGAAAGTTTATTATCAGAGGAATAACATTATCTGAACTGCATTAAAGTAGAGTTATTCTGACTATTAAGAATAGGTTAGGGGCGCCTGGGTGGCTCAGTTGGTTAAGCGACTGCCTTCGGCTCAGGTCATGATCCCGGAGACCTGGGATCGAGCCCCACATCGGGCTCCCTTCTCCGCAGGAAGCCTGCTTCTCCCTCTCTCACTCCCCCTGCTTGTGTTCCCTCTCTGGCTGTGTTTCTCTCTGTCAAAATAAATAAAATCTGGAAAAAAAAAAAAAAGAATAGGTTAATCAGAACAAGGACAAAAATTAGAGGGACCAGTGGAAAGGGCATTGCAGTAATCCAGGTGGGAAGTGGTAATGGCATAGAACAGTGCGATAGAAGTGTAGCTGGAATATCGATTAGAACTGTCAATAGATAGGTGCCTGGATGGCTCAGTTGGTTAAGCCACTGCCTTCAGCTCAGGTCATGATCCTGGAGTCCCAGGATCGAGTCGCCATCTGGCTCCCAGCTCTGCAGGGAGTCTGCTTCTCCCTCTGACCTTCTCCCCTCTCATGCTCTCTCTCACTCACTCTATCTCTCTCAAATAAATAAATAAAATATTTTTTTTTTAAAAAAGAATTGTCAATAGAATGAATTTGGGGTATGAGATGCAGGATAGATGAGGGTGATTTCAAGGATCTGAGTCACTAGAAGGATGAAGTTGCCTCTAAGATGAGAAAAATATGCAAAAAAGTAAAACACTTTTATACTTCATCTCTTGATTTCTGGTACCATATCAGTCAGTGAATTTTTCACTTTTTGTGTGGCCATCCCTTTCCCATCTGCTTTACTGGAATTCTTCCTCCTCTCAGCTTATAAACGCTGGTTTCCTCGACATTGAGCCCTTACTTTTCTTCCTTATATACCTCACTCCTTTGGTGATCTTATCTAGTCTTCCGGCCTTTCCTCAGGACTCTCAGATTTATATCACTAACCAATTTTCACCATTGAATTTCAGCCTCCTGTATGTAACTATATTTTTGACATCTCTACTTGGATATCTAATAACAACCTACTTATCACATCCCAGACTGAACTTTGATCTCTCCTCACTTTTTTGGCCATCTTTCTCATCATCTTCATCTGCCTCATCTCTTGCTTCTTCAGACACTTAAAGTAATCCTTGTCTACTTTGTCTTTTAAGAGTAAATAAAGAGTCTGAATTTTTCATAGGTTTGATGTTTGAACATGCTGACTTTGATTTTACTTTAAATACCACTCTGAGAATGCAAAGTAGGCAGATGGTTTAAATGTCTGGAACTCATGGAAGATATTTCAGCAAGATATATAAATTTAGAAATCATCATCGTGTGTATATAAATCATCAGTACTGCATCTAGAGAATATATAGTAGAGTTGAATGATCTAGAACTAAGTACTGGAAACAATTTAAAAAATATACAAAGTCCACACAAGAGAATAGAAAGATAGACAAATTATAGAAGAAAAAAATAAAAGAGCATAGAATCATAGAATCCCAGAGTATATATTATATAGGGGGTGATTTTCAATAGCATAGAATTTTTCTGACAAATCAAGTATGATTATAACCAAGGCAATGACCATTATGAAAAGTGGTGTGGGGCACCTGGGTGGCTCAGTCAGTTAAGGGCTTAACTCTTGATTCCAGCTCAGGTCATGATCTCAGGATTCTGAGTTAGAGCCCCACTCTGAGCTCTGCACTGTGCGTGGAGCTTGCTAAAGATTCTCTTTCTCTCTCTCCCTCTGTCCCTCCTCCTTGACCCCCACTCACTCTTTCTCTCTCTCTTTCCTTTTTCTCTCTTAAAAAAAGAAAGTGACACAGATGGAATCATTGACTTCAAAGAAAACACATTTTTGTGGTGTTATGTGTTTGAAAGTAAAACAAGTTACTCAAGGAAGGAGAGGGAATTGAGAAATGTATGACATAGTAAATATGTAATGGGAGAAAAATATATAGGAAAGAAAGGCTTGGGGTGGTGTGAGTCGGGAAATTAAGTGAAAATCATACAAGTATCATGTTTTTTATTGTTCATCTCTTTATTTTATCTTTAGAGTCTGGAGATTAAATGAAAATCATACAGGTATCATGTTTTTTATTGTTCATCTCTTTATTTTATCTTTAGTGTTATATTATTTAAATCAATGAGAATTGAGAATGTATAAGTGATGAGAGATACATAATAGAATGGAGGGGTTATGATAAAACATAGACGTGATATGATGGATTTAATAAGGTTATTGAATGTGACACAGAAAGTAAGTGGAGACATTTAGATAGGAGAAAAACCAGTCCACCAATATAACTGGTGGGCACAGAAAAGTGGGGTCATAGCCAAAAGAAGTTTATAGATTTGATCTGATTAATTTTAAAATTTTAGTCTGTGAGGACTATTTTATCTACCAGAAGGAAAGTCAGAGGAGTGGTGAAATAGGATAATTTCTCAGATATTTAAGGAGATAGAGGAGATTCTAAATGCACTGCTTTTTGTGAGAATAGGTGAGTAGGACAAACTTGGTATTGTAAAAGTCCTAATTGGGATTGGCCATCATAAGTTTTTATGATACTGATATTAGCCTTACTTTAATTATAGGAAAATAACCTTAATACTCGCTGATATTATATTTTATTGCATTTTTATTAAAACCTAATTCTCTGTTGATACAATTGTATATAATCACAAATTACCAATGCAAATAGCCTTAAGAATCTACAAACTGGACAATAAGCATGTATTTAAAGAAAAAAAATCAGAAATTAATTTAATGGACTGAGAAGAATAACAAAGCTGCAAAGTAAGAAAAAAATAAGGATAAACTACTTTATTCACTTCCAAACTTGTATTAGAACTATGTCAACAGGGTGCCTGGGTGACTCAGTCGGTTGAGAGTCTGCCTTCAGTTCAGGTTGTGATCCCAGGGTCCTGGGATTTGAGTCCCGCATCAGGCTCCCTATTCAGGTAGGAGTCTGCTTTTCCCTCTACCCCTCCTCACCCCCCCCCCGCTCATGATCTCTCTCTCTCACTCTCTCTCTGTGTCAAATAAATAAATAAATAAAATATTTTTAGAAAATAGAACCATGTCAGTAGATATTTAACAAACATTATTTAAGATTTTCAAAGTAATAGCTATTCCAATTTGTTTGTATGACTAAAATGTTGCATTATTCACCTGGCAATACACTTTTTCAATTCTATTTTACAAACTAGTACTTCATGTTTTAAATGTTAATTTTTTAAATGGGGAAGTGTTAGGAAGAAAATTGTAATTATTTAATTATGTGAGAACTCCTAAGAGGTCAGAAGGATTTGTTACTCTATCCTCATGATACATTTGAAAAACATTCTTACATTAAGAAAACCTAGATCTTGTCTGCAACAATAGCATGCCAATCCCCTGGTATAACTCTATTTTAATATTCTTTCAAAATATTTCCTGTTAAATTGATCCTGTCTTAAAATAAGAAATATGTTTTGGTTACATATCAAAATTAAATAATAGCAAACCATTTGTGCTTTACTTTGTACTACACCATTTCCTGGAAGAACCCCAAAGTGCTATATTAATTATGCAAATAGACTCCATGAAATTCCGCTCAATGGTAGAAGTGAGTAAATAGATCCTTGCAGACCATATGATAAAGATTGGCAAAGACAATCTGGGCAGTAGCATGGATTCAGAAAGAACACATGATTGTATAACATAATGTCTTAAATATTTAAAAAAATACAACATAATAAATGGAACTTAGCTGAACTAGTGTAAAATTAAGTCATCCTGGGGTACACAGTAATTTCTAAAATGAGATGCAGCATCCTAAAGCATCTAGGCAAACAAGACTATAACAAATAACACTAATACATGGGTTGCTAGTACCATTTAAGGGCAGAATGTTATCACTCGAAGATATTAAGATTATCGAGTATTTTCATTTTAGCATGGCATTTACTAACATCTCATGATGCCTCTAACATAAATATTGATCTCTCTTCATCAACACTAAAACTAAATGTCTGGCCACAGTATCTTCATACATAGTTTACTTGGTTTCTTCCTTCTTACTAAGAAGTACAAGGTCTCTAGAGAGAGAAGAAACTATCTAAATACTAAGTGAGTCATTTCCATCATAACAGCTTTGAGTTATAAACATTAGATACTGGATTGTCCTCTCATTCCATACTATAAAGCTTAAATCACTTAAAAAAAAAGATATGAACCTCATATCAGTAATACCTATGGATATTCTTTTATTTTAAATTTGCATATGCATATGGCCAGATTAATGAAACTAATAATGTGCCTTCTGGTCATCCCATAAGCTTCCCTTCACATAGAAGGGTATAAGAATCAAGCAAGTGCAAGTACAATGGAATTGGTCCCTTAGAGGTAAAACGATTCTCCCTTTACTTTGGGAGAATGTACTTAGTCGTTCTTTTGAAAGTACATAAAAATAAATCTATACTACATGAAGGACAGAGAACAGAGAACATCTGTAAAATAAAGCATCTTTGCCCCTCCAATATGGGAGTGATAAGGAGAGATTCTAAGTTACTGTTTTGATTCAGTCCCAAGTGACTTAGTTTGAATTTGGCCATTAATAAAAAAGGCATATGGTAAGGCCATGCTACCTAGATAACTAACATAATATTAGAAAGTTATTTTCTACTTAAGGACTCATCCTTAAACATATCAGTGCCTTTGGTTGAATGGATGACACATTCTGAAAGACTATAACTCTTTAAAGTCATGGGGGAGAAAAGATATTTTTATTTATTTGTCATTGCCCAAAGTATACAATAAAGCACACTCAAACTGTGTTTAGGTTGATCATGTACTGAGAAAACAAACAAAACAAATATTTAGTCACAGGAGTTGAGAAAAGTTAAATGTACAAAAGAGTTTTACTGAAATATTTAATCAAGTCCATGGTGAATCTTAAAATTTAAAGATTAACAAAAGAGAAAAATTAGTCTGTAGTATCCAAAAGTGATGTGTCCTTGGCTAAAGCAATCTTGCTCACAATCCATCTGATCCGTACTTGTTATTGAAGTAAATAGATGTTATCATTCAGCAAAGCTGAAACATCATATATATTAATAGTTTAATATGCAGCACTCATAAAATTTGATTAGAAATATTTGCTGCATGTTCTATTGTATTTGTATTTATTTGCATTGTACTTACATATATACTTTTATATAATGCATATATATATACAGTAATGCTATAGAAGCTAATATAAATGTATATGATTTTAAAGTCAAGAATAAAGATCAATAGATTCTAACGGTGAAAATAGTGAAAAAAATAAAATAGTCAGTAGATGGAAAGAAAGTATACAAATAAAAATTTTGGTGGCAAACAAACATCAGGGTAAAGATTATTAATTTTAGAAGTCCGTCTAGTTTAAATTTCTCAGGATTCTTCTTTTCTCTTTGATGCAATCATTGTTTACCAAAGACCACCAAACAAAAGTTGTGAAATACTGATCTGCAGCAGAATACTCATATTATATATCATAATATATAATATATTTATATTTATTTCTATGTGTTAGGTGGTTAAAATGTAAAATATTAGGGTTTTAATATTAGTTTTTAAGTAATATTTTTGTTTAATAATAAGTAATATTAAATTCATGGAAGCTGAGAATAGGAAACTTCCAGCAGAGTCACTCCACCACAATCTTCTAGCATGTCTCTTCTATTCTGAAACATGCATAGTCGTGAATACATAAGCTCTCTCCCTGAGCCCCTCAGTGCATAAGTGTGTATGCATACACACACATACACACATATGCACACACTTTTTCAAAAACATATTTTACTGATGGCAATTTCATTATAAAATGCCTAGAAAATAAGCAGTTGCAATTAAAATGCAGTATATCAAGTCTCCTAAATCTTGGAGATACAGACATGTTCTCAGTAAACTCTAATGGTGAATTTTCAGTTTTACTTAGCTTCATCAATCCTCTCATCTTTTATTTAAAATACTTCCCTTAGAATTTGAATCATGTTCTTGATCCAATATCACCTTCTCAACAAACCTCAACACTCACTATTCTATTTTTTATTTAAATTCAATTAGTCAATTTATAGTACACTTTTAGTTTCAGATATAGTGTTCAATAATTTATTAGTTGCATATAACACCTAATAACCTTCACCCTTCTAAAATGACATGCCCATTCTTAGTTGCTTTTCTTAACCTTTTATTCACTTCACACAGAGGTTGCTATTGCCTGGAATCTGTAGTTATTTGTCCATTTTCTGTTCCTTTTACTGGAATGTATATGGAATTATGTATAAAATCCAGAGAGAAGTTAAGGGAACAATGTATATTCTTTCTTAGACAGGAAGGAAGCTTTGGGAATGTGGAGAACTGGAAAATATATGGGAGAACAAATGAGATAGTACGAATAACTCTACAGCAAAAGAAAAGAAAGGATCCTATCAGAAGACAAAGCTTGAACAAAGTTAGGCATCCATGAGAGTGTATGGAAGACAGGAAATAATGTGTTGTGCTAAGTACACAATGAGATGATCAAATTATTATACTTGGCCCACTAGTAGATTTCATCTTTTCATGAAGAAGTACATAATTTCTTACATTTTAAAGAAATATCATATATTGGTAATACATAGCATATGTACAATTTGATTAGAAGTATATGCTATAAGCTATATATTATACAGATTGATATGGGTAGATATGCTTATAGATATATAGATATTCAAACCATGACTTGTAAAAGCTATAGATTATCAATCTAGAGCTACTTCTCATTTGGCTTAATATGTTGGTGTGAAGTCATTAAATCCAATGTCAAAATCATAGTTGCTTCTTATTGTAGATTCATATTATATTTTATATATTTCTGTGATTTTAAAGAATAAAAGATGAAAAGAACTTGTTACTGGATTAATGGGTATCTTCAATATTACCTTGAATTCTAAAGTCCGTAAGTAAGGTAACAGGAGACATGTACTGAGCTTAAAAAAAAAATCAAACTAGACCTGAATTTATTTATAAATCAAATCCATATTTAATAATATTTGTATTATGCTTTGTTACAAATATAATTTTAATATTAAAGTTGAAAGTTTATGATGGAAATTTTTGTATTTACATTTAAATTAAAATCACTTATTATGGAAAATATATAATGACATTCATGGTTTAAATCTAATGTAAACATCAGAAATATTTTTTCTGATTTGTTAAATGTGTATTTAAGTTAAATGAGTAAGACGTATGCATAAACTCTCACCATATATTGTCAAATACAATCAATAAGAATTTTCACAACATGTCACAAAAAACATCTTTGGTTCATATACTCATGAAAGACAAACAAACTGGTTCTTAGAAGATAAGCAGTATTTAACTGGTGAAGGAATTATTGGCATTTAGGGCAGAAAAAGCAGCCTGCAGACATTGAGGAATTAGGTAATGAAACATGTTAAATAGAAAATAATGCAAAGACTCATAAGATAATAATGGAGAGAAAATAAATTAAAAAGATAAATACTTTTTTGACAATTTTAATCTAGTATTATAGATAATATTTCATTGCGAAGGATATCCAGTATAAATATGGACACATCTAAAAGATGTATCTACTTAATTTTTGAAATATTCATTAATTATTTTTAAAAATTCAGTTAATTACATATTTAAATTAATAATATACATTATAACCAGCTTTATCCATTTATCTCATGAATATATGAAGAAATGCAAAGTATAATGATAACATAGTAATCTTATGATCATATTACTACTTTAATAAGGTATTAACATACTAACTCTCTCCTTGAATACAGGTCTGTTTGGAATATAAATGGCCAGCACTATGCAATAAGACAAGAATGAAGTATAGAAAACTTAAATTTCTGATCCCAGAAGTTCACAATCTATGAGGTGCCTGGGTGGCTCAGTCATTAAGCATCTGCCTTTGGCTCACGTCATGATTCCAGAGTCCCAGGACTGAGCCCCACATCTAGCTCCCTGTTCTGTGGGAAGCCTGCTTCTCCCTCTCTCACCCTCCTTGCTTGTGTTTCCTCTCTAGCTGTGTTTCTCTCTGTCAAATAAATAAATAAAATCTTTTAAAAAAAGAAGTTCATATTCTATCTAGAGAAATTGATAATTATTAGCTATAAAACACTGATTAAAAAATGTATAGGATAATCTAGAAACAAGAATGGGAGAAGCAATTGTCTATGCTGAGTATGGGACAAAGGGAGAATTCATCATGGAAATTGTTGTTTGAGCAAATAAAAAGTACTAAATTAATTTGCTGTGGAAAAGAGTATTAAGCTGTGCAAAGGCACAGAATTGTAAAATATTTAATCCTTTGGGAGAAATAGTGAATAGGTAAGCATAGCTCAACTACATACTTCTTTAAACATAAGGATTATATAAAAATATGCTTATGAAACTTTTCTCCCCTTTCCAGAAGAAAATTTATGCCCACTTAAGTGTTATAGCTAAAGCTATTTGTTAAAAAGCCATATAAATTAAGCAAACATGCTAATTATTATAACAGTTTTCACAGTGTGTTTTTGGAGTGTAAAATATGATGATTTTCCTAACACAAATCACTAATTAAAGGATTTGGAATAAGTAAAAATATAAATCACTATTTAATTAATGATTCTGACATAGAAGTTATGTATTTAAAATGCACTTATTTGCATTAGAATTTCTTCCATTTTATGTTTATCCCTCAATAGATTTAAATGGATAACTTATTAAGTCTGTAAATGGATCTTAAGTTATTTTTGTTATAAGAATCTAATGATTTGATTTTTAAACTTCCAATGGGGTATAATATGCTTTTTCTAGTAATATGAATTTTACTGAGACTACCAATAACTAACATTAATTATTGAAAATATACTTTGTACAAAAAAAATATATCCTGCAATGTAGAATAGATAAAGACTTATAGCCAAGTATCCCAAAGTATAAGATACTCTGGGCAACCTGAGGAACTTGATAGGGAAGATAATAAGCACAACAGAGGTCAGTAGATAGTCTCTAAGCATAAATGCAATCATTGCTTATCCAATGGATGACTAGATTGGCAGCAAGTGTATATGAAAAGATTAAGGCTTGGGGAATAAAAATAGAGAAAGGAAGGAGAGGACACTAGAGTGGAGAGTGGAGCCTGAGGGAAAAGGAGAGGAGGAGGAGAAGATGGGAGCACATATTAGTCTTACTACGTGGCAAGAAATGTTTAAGTTCTTTACATGTATTATCTCACTGTGGTGACTAAAAGTCATGGTCTAGCTTCCTCTACTTACATCCTTAACCTATGGTTTCATGGAGGTCTCTATGGAATATAAACATAGTATATACAGCAACATTTTCAAGCAACTGTGATTACATGAGATCAGAGCCAAAACCATGGGATAAACTGTCATTTTAATAGATGAATTCCCCAAGTGAGATATCCCTGAAATAAGTGGAAGAATATTTGATAAGCTTTTCAGTCCTGCCGGGGCAGGTGGGTGGTAGCAGCTATTACAATATCAGTCTAAATTTAACTGAAAGGTAACTGAGGCCTAGCACATTATGCTTATAATTGTTTACTTTTTTCAACCTTATTCAAGAATAGTTGACAAATATAATTGTACATATTAAAGCATATAATGTGCTATTATACATGCACACACACAAGCACACAAATACACACAGAGACACACAAACCACAAAAATACATATATCATGAAATGATTACCAAGATCAAAATCTGCATAAATCTGTATTGTTATTTTTTATAATTTTTTATTGAATTTGTCATTTTGCTCATTATTTTCCTGATTTCACTGAATTGTGTATCTATGTTCCTTTGGATCTCATTGAGCTTCCTTAAAATAATTTTGTATTACTTTTCAAATATCTCATAAATCTCCATTCCTTTGGGATTTGTTACTGGAAAATCATTGTGCACCTTGGGTAGTATCATTTTTTTAATCTGTTTTTTTGTTTGTTTCATTTTTTCTTTTTTTAAATATTGTGTTTATTTATTTGAGAGAGAGAGAGCACAAGAGGCGGGAGTATCAGAGGGAGAAGCAGACTCCCCACTGTGCAGGGAGCCAATGTGGGACTTGATCCCTGGTCTCTGGGATCATGACTTGAGCAGAAGGCAGATGCTTAATGACTGAGCCACCCAGGCACCCCTGCTTTGTTTCTTAATATTTCTTTGGCCTTGGCATTGGTTTCTCCATATTTGAAGGAACAGTCAACTCTTCCTGCCTGTTCAGACTGGCTTCAGTGAAGAAAGACTTTCACCTGAAGGTGGTTATGAGGGTGCTGGCTGAGTGGAGTGGGGCATCTTTGGTTCCAGGGATTGCAAAGCACTGTAGCCTCCATGAAACTCCATCAGCTTAGGCCAGTGTTAATGACAACTGTGGGAGGTCTTCTTTGACCAAGACTATGGAAGTTCTGTGAGTGGCTGTGGCAGGTAAGTTATGGTAGTTCTCAGCAGTGATGGCAGTAGGAGTCTTTCTGTTCTCCTTTCTTGCCCATGGAAGGATGTTCTAGCCAAGGATATTCCCCTTGAATCCAGGTCTGGCACACTGAACAGCAGTAGAACCAGGATCCTGAAACCAAACACATGCAGAACTACCTCAGTGTCTGGATCCTAGGACACAGATGTACTTGCTGCAGTGGTGGTACTGATGTCTGAGGTACAGGAGTGTGCAGGAGTCTGAGTCTCTGGTACTCACTCTGATGAACAGATAACAGGGTGTTGAAAGGGAATGCAGCAGTAACACAGGCCCTGGATTGACAGAGTTCAGTGGCAGCTTGGGTCTGGGGAGTAGGGGGTAGGGTATAGCAACAGCATGCTCTGGGGATGGTGGGTCAACATTCTGGCACAGCCTTGGCCGGACAGTTGCAGAACAGCAGCAGCACCCCACCCCAGTGATGAGTTGTCAAAGTTGCAACTTATAACCCCAGAGACAGGGCACAGAGCTGCATCAGCGCAGCCTGGTGATGGTGAGTAGTCACAGCCAGGACATAAGGCCCAGGGCAGTCAAAAAACAACAGCATCTCAGCCAAAAGACATATAGAGTATCAAACAAAAATCCAAAAAACCAAGGCTCACCTATGTACTTTCTACAAGAGACTCATATCAAAAGTAAGGACATAGACAGACTGACAGTGATATGATAGAAAATTTATCCCACACACATGAAAACAAACAGAAAGCTGGTGTAGTGATACTTAGATAAGACAAAATAGACTTTAAAACAAAACTGTAATAAAAGAAAAAGAAAGGAATTGCCTAATAATAAAGGGGTCAATCCATCAAGAAGGGGTAAATTGGCAGCAATACAATAATAGTGGAGGACTTTAACCTCTAGTTTGCATCAGTGGATAGATTGTTCAACAGAAAATCGTAGGAAAACATTAGCCTTAAATGACACATTAGACCAGATGAACTTAGCAGATAGATGCAGAGCATTCTAATCAAAACAGAAGAAGATATATCTTCTTCAAATGCACAAGGAAGGTTCTCTGAGAGAAATCACATGCTAGGCCATAAAACAAGTCTTGATAAATTTATCAAGACTGAAATCATATAAAGCATCTTTCCCAACCACAATAGTATGAAGCTAGAAATCAACTGTAAGAAGAAAAATAGTATGAAGCTAAAAATCAATTATAAGAAGAAAACTGGGGGAAAAACACAAATACATGGAGGTTAAACAACATGAGATATAAATGAACCAAAGAGAAAATTTAAAAGTACATTAAATACATCTAATTGGAAATGCAACATTCTAAAATCTTTGGGACACAGAAAAACGATTCTCAGAGGGAGTTCACTACCATACCAGCCTACCTCAAGAAACAAGAAAATCTCAAATAAACACTCTAAGTTTACATTTAAAGGAACTACTAAAAGAAGAAAAAGTGAAGCCCAAGGGTAGAAGAAAAAGAAAAACAATACAGTGCAGAGTGGATAAAGATGAAATAGAAACTAAACATACAATAGAAAAGATCAATGAAACTAAGAACTCATTCTTTGAAAAGAGAAGCAAAATCGATAGACTTACAGGCAGATTCAACAAGAAAAAAAGAGAAATGCCAAATGAATAAAATCAGAAATGAAAGAGAAGTTACAACCAAAAGCAGAGAAATACAAAGAATTAGAAAAGATTAGTATAACAGTTATATGCCAACAAATAGACAATTTAGAAAAAATGGATAAATTCCTTGAAACCTATAATCTTCCAAGATTGAATCAAGAAGAAATAGAAAATCTGAATAGACTAATTACTTGTAATAAAGAATCAGGAAAAAAAAAAAAACTTTCAACAACTATCCAGCTACAGATAACTACATAGGTGAGTTCTGTCAAACACTTAATAGTTAATACCTATCCTTCTCAAATTATCTTCCCCAAAAAGGAAACTGAAGAAAGAACAAACACGTTCAACTGACTCTCTGAAGTCAAAATTACCCTGATATGAAAACAAAAGATACCACAAAAAAAGAAAATTATGAGTCAACATCTCTGATGAAGATATATGCAAAATTCTTCAACAAAATTTTAGAAAACCAAATTCAACAATACATTATTAACAGACTCATACACCATAACTAAGGAGAATTCCTTCCAGCGATGCAAGGATTGTTTAACATCCACATATCAATCAACATCATACACCACATTAGCAAAAGGAAGGATAAAAATCATATGATCCTCTCAATAGATGCAGAAAAAGCATTTGAGAAAATTCAACATCCATTTTTGATATAAACTCTCAATAAAATTAATATTGAGGGAACCTCCCTCAACATAATAAAGGTTATATACAAAAAGCCCACAGCTAACATCATAGTTGATGGCGGAAAGCTGAAAGTTTTTCCTCAAAAATCAAGAACAAGACAAGGAGTGCCACTCTTGCCACTTTTATTAAACATGTATTGGAAGTTCCAGCCATGGCAGTCAGGCAGGAAAAAGAAGTAAAGGTCATCCAAATTATAAAAATAAAAATAAAAATAAAAATAAAAATGAAAATGAAAATGAAAAGGAAAAGGAAAAGGAAAAGGAAAAGAAAAAAGAAAGAAAGAAAGAAAGAAAGAAAGAAAGAAAGAAAGAAAGAAAGAAAGAAAAAAGTTCCATTATTTCGTAGACGACACAATAGTATATATATGGAAAACCCTAAAGACTCTACCAAAAAACTACAATTAATAAATGAGTTCAATAAACTTGCAGGATACAAAATCAATATACAGCAATCTCTTGCATGTCTATACACTAATGAATTATCAGTAAGGGAAATTAAGAAAATAATCCTATTTACAATTGCATCAAAAATAACAAATGCCTAGGGATAAATTTAAGCAAGGAGGTGAAAAACTTGTACATTGAAAACTATGAGACATTGATGAAAGTAATTGAAGACAACAAAAATAAATAGATATACTGTGCTCATAAATTGGAAGTATTAATATCATAAAATTAATAGAAGAAGAAAACATAGGCAGTAAGTTTTTTGACAGTTTTAGCAATACCTTTTTCATATATTTCTCCTCAGTCCAGTGAAAATAAACTTTGAGACGATATCAAACTAAAAGCTTTTATACAGCAAACAACAACAACAAAAAATCAACCAGATGAAAAAGCAACCTACTAAATGGGAGAAGATACTTGAAAATGACATATCTGAGAGGGGGTTGATATACAAAGTATATGAAGAACTCATACAACTCAATAACAACAACAACAACAACAAAACAAACTGATTAAAAAATGGACCACAGATCTAAAGAGTCATTTTTCCAAGAAGACATACAGATATCCAACAGACACATGAAAAAGTAGTCAAAATTACTAACCACCAGAGCTATGAAAATCAAATTATAATGAGATACCACACCGTATTTGTCAGAACAGCTGTTATCAAAAAGATAAGAAAAAAGCATTGGTGGAGAAAAGAAAACCCTGTTGTTCTGTTGGAGGAAATATTAAATTGTTGCAGCCACATACAAAATGTATGGAAATTCCTCAAAAATTTTAAAATAGAACTACCATACAATTCAATAATTCCACTTCTGGGTATTTACCCAAAGAAAACAAAGACATTAATTCAAAAAGATATGTGTACCCAAATGTTCTTTGCAGCATTATTTACAATAGTTAAGATATGGTAGCCACCTAAGCATGTCAAGAGATGAGGGGATGGAAGATGTGAAAAATACATACACAGTGGAATATTCCTCAGCCATAAAAAAAGAATGAAATCTTGCCATTTGCAGCAATATGAACCCAAAGGATCTTATGCTAAGTGAAATAAGTTAGACAGAGAAAGACAAATAACATATGATTTAATTAATATGTGGAATCTAAAACCAAAAAAAAAAGTCTGTTCATCTAAAAACAAAACAAAACAAATAAAACAAAAAGAGAGAGGTTCATAGAACACAGAGAGGAAATCAGTGGTTGAGGGGTTTGGGAAGAGGAAGGGGCGAGGAGGGGATGGGCAAAATAGATGAAGTGATTAAAGGTAGAAACTTTCAATTATAAAAGAAATGTCATAGGAGTGCAATTTATAACATAGGAATATACTCAATAATGTTATAATAACTTTATATAGTGACAGAGAGTAACTAGAACTATAAAATTGATCATTTTATAATATATAAGGATATTAAATCTCTATGTTATACATTTAAACTAATATAATGTATCTTATAATAATTCAATAACAAAGAGAATAAAGTACTATAAAATAGGAAAATCATGTTTATAATTTATCAGATAATATCCATTAATATTAGAATAATATCACAAGGATGCTGAAATTAGTTCCCTATAGCTAGAATACAAATATTACTAAGTAATCCCTTGATTAACAAGAAAACCATACAGTAATTTTGAAATATTTAGATGGAAGCAAAAGAAAGCACTGCATGACAAAAGTCATGGCACTCTACAAACAGTATTTGTGGGAAATTTATAGCTTTAATTACCAGGAAACAAGAAAAGTTATAAAATATAAGCTAAGAATTCAACTTTAGAGGTTAAAAGATACAGCATTAATGGAAACATACACACACACACACACACACACACACACACACACATCAAGGAAATAGGGAGCAAAAATAAATGAATAGAAATACAATTTCAATTAAAATTTTTTGTTAAGATTAATATGATCTCCTTGACAAATCTTTCCCAAAACTGAATTAGAAAATAAAAGGTAGAATGTTAGAGTAAACAAAATGTGATATGTCAAAAATTGGAAATATAGACAACGGTAATTTAATGGAAAGGGCAAATGCTATATTCTAGTAAATCTAATTATCTTGGATGCAAATGATACAATTCTGAAAAATTTTTAAATGCCAGAATGGCATAAGAAAAATAAGAAAACTTGCATAGGCAAGCAAAATGTAAAAACAATAACACAAAACCAAAAGAAAAAATGCCTTAAATGGCCATGAAAAATATCTTTCCAAATACCCAGACCCCAAAACCTTTGCATATAAATTCTACTAGACATTCAGGAAGTAAATGTTTTGTATATTAGGAAATTTTTCAAAAAAATATAAAAAATATAAAATATTCATTCTTGTTGGTGTTAGACTAGAATAATCAAATAGCAATAATTCCCTGCAAACCACATATTATAAAATCTTAAAACTTCTCATAAGTTCCATAAGGAGTAAAGGGGGAGAATGACCATCACAACATTGTTTGTGGTAAAAGATACTAGTGGCAATTGGTGTGGTCATCACTAGAAAAATTGGTTTGTAAATATCAGGGACTCAACAATTAGAAGCAATAATCAAATAACAAGGAAAAATTTGAAAAACAAAGTATTAAGTACAAAAATTAAGAGCATGAGAATGAAAGCAATGCTATTTATGTGAATCTGAAATACAAAAGGACAAGAAAAAACATTTTTATAGGAATATATGCCAAAAAGTCAGTCATCAAACAAATAAAATGGTTGACAAGGGAAAGAGTTAAGTAGAGAATGAAGATGAAGAAGAGAGAGACAGGTGAAATAGTAGATGATGAAACATACATGCATCTGTAAGTAGATATAAATAAAAATAAAATAGATAATACATTTCACTAGATGATGATACCAGGCACTTAAAGGATATGCCTTAATCATTTTGTATGGAGTTCAAATAGGAATGTTACGTGGCCACAATCGCCAAACTGTAGAAAGAGCCAAGGTGCCCATCAACAGACAAATGGATAAAGAAGATGTGGTACATATATACAATGGAATACTATCCCTCATCAGAAAGGATGAATATCCAACTTTTGTAGCAACATGGACTGGATTGGAAGAGATTATGCTGAGTGAAATAAGCCAAGCAGAGAAAGTCAAATATCGCATGGTTTTACTTACATGTGGTGCATAAGGGACATATAGAGGACAGTAAGGGAAGGAAAGTAAATGGGAAGTAGGGTAATTCAGGGAGAGAAACAAAACAAGAGAGACTTTGGACACGGGAATGTTACGCACATATAAATTTTTGTTTAAATAACTTCCTTGGCATACAAGAGGAAGGGCAACTGCTGAATTTATTCTATGAAACCAGTATCACCCCGATATCAAAACCAGATAAAATGCCACCAAAAAAGAGAACTATAGGCTAATATCTCTCATGAATATAGACACAAAATATCAGCAAAACAAACCCAATCATACATTAAAAAAATTATATGCCATGATCAAGTGGGATTTATTCCTGGGATGCAAGTGTGGTTCAATACTCGATGTGATATATCACATCAATGAGAAAGGATAAAAACCACACGATCCTTTCAACAAATACAAAAAAAGCATTCGACAAAGTACATCTATTCATAATAAAAACCCTTTGTGAAGTAGGTCTAGAGGGAATTTACTTCAACATAATACAGGCCTTATATGAAAAACCCACAGCCAACATCACATTCAATACTGAAAAACAGAAAGCTTTTTCCCTAAGATCAGGAACAAGACAAAGATGTCAGGCCCATTACGTTTATTCAACATAGTACTAGAGGCCCCAATCACAGCAATTAGACAACATAAGGAAATAAAAGGCATCCAAACTGTCAAGTAAGAAGTAAAGCTGTTATTATTGGCAGATAACATAATACTGCATTTAGAAAATCCTAAAGATTCCCCTTAAAAACTGCTAGAACTGATAAATGAATTCAGTAAAGTCATACTATACAAAATCAATGTACAGAAATCTGTTGCATACACTAACAAAGAAACAGCAGAATGTGAAATTAAGAAAACAATCCCATTTACAATTGTACCAAAAACAACAAAATATCTAGGAATAAATTTAATGAAAAGATGAAAGATCCAGATACTGAAAACTATAAAACACTGGTGAAAGAAACTCAAGACAATGCAACGAAATAAAAAGATATCCCATGCTCGTGGGTTGGAAGAACTAATATTCTTAAAATGTCTATACTACCTAAAGCAATCTATACATTTAATACAATCCCTATCAAAATACCAATAGCATTTTTTTCACAGAGCTAGAAAAAACAATCCTAAATTTTTTATGGAACCACAAAAGACCCCAAATAGGCAAAGCAACCTTGAAAAAGCAAAATAAAACTGGATGTATCACAAATCTAGATTTCAAGCTACACTATAAAGTGGTAGTAATTAAAACAGTACAGTACCAAAACCAACCAACCAACCAACCAAAAAACAGTACAGTACTGGCATAAATATAGACAGATAGATCAATGGAATAGAATATAAAACCCAGAAATATAACCCACAATTATATGGTCAATTAATTTTCCACAAAGGAGGAATGAATATACAATGGCAAAAAGACAGTCTCTTTAACAAATGGTGTTGGGAAAACTGAATAGCAACATGCAAACGAATGAAACTGGACCATATTTTTACCTACATAAAAACAAACTCAAAATAGGTAAAGACCTAAAAATTAGATCTGAAACCATTAAAACCCTTGAAGAGAGCACAGGTATGTGACATGGACCACAGTAAAGTTTTTGAAGATATGTCTCCTGAGGCAAGGGAAAGAAAGGCAAAAATAAACTATTGGGACTACATCAAAATAAAAAGCATAGTGTAAGAAACAATCAAAAATATTAAAAGGCAACCTACTAAATAGGAGAAGATATTTTCCAATGACATATTTGATAAAGGGTTAGTATCTGATGTACATAAAGAATTGGTACTATTCAATATCCAAAAAAACAAATGATCCAAATAAAAAATGGGCAGAAGACATGAACAGACATTTCTCCAAAAAAGACATACAGATGATCAACAGACACATAAAAAGATGGTCAACACCACTGATAATCAGGAAACTGCAAACTAAAACCACAATGAGGTATAACTTTAACATGTTAGAATGGCTAAAATCAAAAACACAAGAAACAATAGTTGTATTGGTGAGAGTGTGGATAAAAAGGAACACTTATACACTGTTGATGGACATGCAAAACTGGTGCAGCCATTGCAGAAAACAGTATGAAGGTTAAAAATAGAACGATGATCTAGTAATGCCACTATTGGCTATTTATCCTAAGAATATATAAAAGCAATAATTTAAAAAGATACATCCACCCCTATATTTACAGTGACATTATTTACAATAACTAAATTATGGAAGCAGCTCAAGTATCCAACCATAGATGAACAGGTAAAGAAGATGCATATGTATCTTCTTAAATATGTATATACACACATACCTACACAGGTTGGAATAGTATTCAGTGATAAAAAAGAATGAAATCTTGCCATTTACAGCAACATGGATGAAGCTAAAAAGTATAAGGCTAATTGAAATAAGTCAGTTGGAGAAACACAAATACCGTATCTCACTCAAATGTGGAATGTAATAAAGAAAACCAGCAAAGGAAAAACAAGAAAAAAAGAGACAAATTCAAGAAACAGACTCAACTATGGAGAACAAACTAATGGTTAGTGGGGGTGAGGGGTGGGGAATTAGAGGATGGGGAGTGCACTTATGTTGTTGAAACAAATGATAGAAATAAACTAATAAAATAACTTTTGGGCAAAAGGAGGCAATACAAGAATGTCTGGTTTCTAGTCTGAGCTCTAGTGGGGAATATACATTTTCCTTAGTATCTATAACTATTGGCATGCCCGCAAAAGGATTTGAAGTGCAAATTTGTACTACTTCATGATCAAAAAACTCAAGAAACAAAATGTTTCTACTTTTGTAGTGCTTTAACATCCTTTATAGCAGAGAAGTTTCCATTTCTGGAAATTTGTGCCTTTGGCTGATGCTTCATGAGTATCCCAAAGATAGAAATAAACAGAACAAAATCACAGAATCCAAACATATAAAATACATGTGGGGGTGCTTGGGTAGCTCAGTCAGTTGAGCATCTGACTCTGGTTTTGGCTCAGGTCATTATCTCAGGGTTGTGAGACTGAATCACACATCAGGCTCCTCTGTACTCAGTGGGGAATCTGCTTGAGATTCTTTCCCTCTCCCTCAACTTCTGTCCCTCCCCCCACTCCCATACAAATCTCTCTCTCAAATAAATAAATATATATTTTTAAAGATTTTATTTATTTATTTGACAGAGAGAGAGATCACAAGTAGGCATAGAGGCAGGCAGAGAGAGAGGAGGAAGCAGGCTCCCTGCTGAGCAGAGAGCCTGATGTGGAACTCGATCCCAGGACCTGAGATCGTGACCTGAGCTGAAGGCAGAGGCTTAACCCTCTGAATTACCCAGGTGCCCAATAAATATATCTTTAAAAATAAATACATGTTAATGTCAGTGAAAAGAACAACTTCTGCCCCAAATTTTAAACACTGGGATAATTGAATATAGAATATAAATTGAGGAGATTAAAAATCTTTAGGGAGTTGTAGATAATTATGAATATATAAGAAAGGCAAGGGACTCTTTTAAATACTTTTTTAAATGAGCAGGCTAGTTCAATGTAACCTAACCAATTAACAAGCTGAAAAGCACCAAGCTGAAAATAACTGGAGAACTGGGAGACAAATATGAAAAGGTCTATCAAAAAAAAAAAAAAAATCAAGGCAGATGACTTCCACTGGATGATCAGAAATATTATCGTTTGAGAAAATTGACACATTTCTAGAGTCATTTATGAATATCAGTTACACTTGAATATGCAAATATCCTATGGGAGAACAAACCTACTTTTGATAATGTATCTTAAAATAACTTCTGCATATTTGCACTTGTAAAAATGTCCAACTATGCTCCTAGGAGTGTTGTTTGTAATAACAAAAATGTGAAACAAACTATCTTTCATCTGGCAAATGTGACATATTTATAGGTGAAGCGTTAATTGTAGAGGAAATAAATAAACTGAAGTTATAGGAATCACTATGAATAAATAATATGTTACAATTACATAAGGTTTTATAACACACAAACTCACTATTACTTATCAAAATATCTATATATCAAACTTATAAAGCGTATTATAAGAGTGCTTAAAACAAAATCAAGAAAATGTTTTCTTTTGAAGAGGTAGTCAGGTAAAGAATATGGGGAGAGGTATGGAGGAGCTAAACAATATTTTCAGTATCTTATTTCTTACTATGGTGTTGGATAGGGTTTTATTAAATTATTTTATACATTATTGTACATCAGTAATATTTTCTACTAAATTAAAAGGAAAGAAATTTTATCTAAATGACAAATGCCAATAAACTAATAAAATATAATTTACTTAAAACATCTGTTTTTAATTTCATTATCATAGAGAAAAATATATTGATACATGCAGAAATTTGGTATTGTGTGACTGCACAGGCATATGATTTAAACTGATGCTTAAAAAAGACCTGTGTACAGCAGGTTGCAAATAGGTCCTGAGGGGATGGAACAACCCAGCTGGAGCCTGTGGCCCACCTGCCTGATTAGCACTGTGGCTGAAAGGAGCTGACAAGCAGCTTCTATTTTTATCTAATCTTTAAATTCCAGGAACTTCATTTCACTAAATCATAGCTTTAGAGTAGGATTGTCAAAGCTTTCCCTCTGCTTACTCCTTTTTAATCTAGATTTCTCTCAAGGGCTCTTTTCATAGATGGCTAGTATCCTGATAGTCTTCATAGGTCACTGGGAAAAGGAAACAAAAAAACAAACAAAACAAAACAAAACAAAAACCTGAGCTAAAATTAAAGCAAAAGAGTAAGAATAATTTGACAATAATTCATACCAGTAAAAACTACTTTTAAGAGATTTAAAAATTTCTAATTTTCTATTACTGTTAATGTTTTTTCATTATGCATAATGTAGACCAAGATGCAAAGTTAAATATATTTATGATTACTTAGACTGTTTTGCTTAAAAAGACAATAAAAAAGCACCTTTCAAATTTAGCTTTAATTTCACTTTATATTTAATATAATATTTTTTATTTGAAAGATATAATGCTGGGGTGTTGGCATAACAAGGTAGTATACCACAAACACTCTTAAATAGTATGACGTATTATAGAAGTTACAGGAAAATTTTAGTATTTTACCAACTGTACATGTGTGTGCATTTCCAATTGCTTTCATTCATGGTTATAGGTTCTCATAGGTGTAATGTGCAATGATTGTGAGTATGGGCATAGGTAGTGAGCTATATAAAGTTGAGAATATCGACAGATAAAGAACCCATATGATTTGTTCTTTGATTTGACATCAGTGATGGGGAACCAAACTCATTTCCAAGAATTAGGGACAAAGCTAGATTAGAAAAATTTTTATTTTGCTTTGATTTTATTATGTTATTTTATTTTGTTGTTATACAATTTAGAGTTGACATTCCACATTTAGAGTTAGATTTCTAAACTAATACAAGGTGGGTATACTACTTGCTTTGTGTCAAAGAGTAGAGTCAAAAGAATGTCCGGTATATTCACCCTATGCACTCAGTTAAGAGGAAAAAAAAAAAAAAAAAAACCAAATCAGTGAGCTACAGGCTTTCAATGATATCATTTATTATCATAACCAAAAGGAATGGCATAATTGTATTGGAAAGCAAGTTCACTAGTTATTAGTTCTTTGAACAGGTATGACTCAATCCATTTTAAATTTGAGAAAAGAAATAACATTTCAAAATAACTGAAATCCTTTTAAAATAGCATAGAATTCTCATAATATTTAAACTTACTCATCAGAGGGCTACATGTATATCTTCTAAGACATTGCCAAATTTCTAAAAGTCTGAGAAAGTAACAGAAGTTTGAGACAGCTTATAACTATTTAATATTTAAATCCCAACACACTTTGAGTGGCTAATATTGTGATATAACAGGAGTGAAAGAGGAAAGAGAAAAACCCAGGAGTCATGTTTTTGTATTTTACACTTATTAATAGTCAACAAATTTCTGTTTGCAAAACTGAAATATGTTATAGAACATCACATATAGAAGTCATACATTCTTACATGTTAGTGCTGTGCTTGTATTCAAACATTCAAATTTTCAATTTATTAGATTAAGTTGTAATCAATTAAATCATATTAGGTTTAAAGCCCTAAATTATAGCCTCATCTTGTAAAATAAGAAGAAAACTGAAATAAAATAATATTATTATATACCAAGTCTATTACATATCATCAGCATTTTCAAGTACAATGTAAAGACCACATTCTGTTTCAAATTACTGCATATCATATTAATCTGCCATGTCAGTGCACAATCACAAAGGTCAAGAAAAGTCAAGAGTCACAGTGGAATGAAAATGCTAATAATATTCTATAAATCGCATAATCTATAACTTGATAAATAAACTGTTATGTCTATAAACATGCAGAAGACAAAGCAGGACCATGCTCAAAATATAAGTGGACTGTGGGGAAAGATGGGTTGCAAAAAAGATCAAGGTTAAAAGATCAGAAACGCACACAGATGCCTGACTTCTGGATAAAGGTCACAGGTCTGGAAAAAGTTTCAAATTTCTCAGATTTTAGTGTGCATAAGAATCACTGGGGGCCTTGTTAAACTGCAGACTTCCTTGGTTTCCACGTTAAGAGAAGTGAATTGATTCAGTACACTTCGTCTAAAACATCTCTAAAATAAATTCCTCATAGGAGCCATTTCTTAGAGTTTCTTTCAAAATTATATTGGAAATGTAGAGTAAAAACATACTATAGTTGCAAGTTGCAATCAGTTGGCTTATTTATTTGGAATTAAATTAATTCTTTATTTTCAGTTCTACTATTTTTTTCTGGTACCTAAACATCTTTCATTCCACAACTTTTTTCAAAAATTTAGCTGAAATTTTTGTTTGTAAAATTTTAGAAATAATTGTGGACTCATGTTAGATTTACATGCAAATCTGTGGATAAACTGGCAAAACTATACAAGTCACGGTGTAGGAGAGGCTCAACAATTTCACAGTTATCTTCTTTGAACTTGGGAATAGATATTGGATTTCTCAAATAAATTCCAGTGTATTCTGATTAGTTTCTGGTAAGAATAGAGCTAACTTTGTTATGTTGATGTCTATAAAAACTTCTAGATACATTTTTAAAATTTTATTTATGCACTTAATCTTTTAGATAACACCCATTTATTTCTGTTTTCTGATATTGGTCATTTTTAGATTTTAGTTATATCTGAAATCATGTCATGTTTCAATAAGCCTTGTTCTTATCAGTTGCCCTCCCATCTATAAAGACAGAATAATACAGGCTATTTACACTACTATGACGTCCTAAGTCAGCAAGTGACTGTAAAGCAAAAGATCCCATGGCTATAATGTGGAGTCTTTAACCATAATACAGTTTCCAAGTGTCTGAGATCCCATGTTGAGCCACATCAGGACACTGAGTATTCAGTATACTCATGGTGCAATGGCAATATCCCTTCTGGCCACTTCTTCTAAAATACTTAGGATTGAATTTCTCCTTTTACAGTACCAATATTGAAAAATGTAATAGTCATGATTTTTCTTCCTGTTTGATGTGAAATTACTTCATTTTTAACTCATAGCTACTGAGGAATGGTTTTAAACCATTGACTTTGAAAGTGCCTAAAATAAAATAAAACTTGCGGCTATAGGCCAGATAAATTTGCAAAATCTACCCCCTTCCATCTTGACTGAATTTGTTTTTGAAAATAATTTTTCCTTAATCTTGGGGGTTTCTCAGTTGGCTCTGATTACAATAGTCTTGTTTTATTTCTTAAATCAGTTTCTGCCTCAGTCTCTCCTCAGAATATAAGAACTTGAGGTACTAATTTTGTTCTTGTTTGGTTCATAGGCCTTCTCCATATTATATTTTTTAATTTCTCTGGATTGATACTTGATTTTTATTAATTTTATTTTGGCCTATTTTTTGTTATATTTCTTGAGGTCCCTGGATGACTGTCAGTCAAGCATCCAACTCTGAGTTTCAGCTCAGGTCATGACCTAATGCGTCATGGGATCAAGCATCTGAGTTAGGTTCTCTGTGCTTGACAGGTCTGCTTGAAGATTCTCTGCCTCTGCACCCCTCCCCACTTGTATGCTCAGGTTTTATCTCTCTAAAATAAATAAATAAATCTTTTTTTAAAAAAGATACTTCTAAACAAGATATACATCTTATTTAAAATATTTACATATTTTTGGGCACCTGGGTGGCTCAGTGGGTCAAAGCCTCTGCTTTCGGCTCAGGTCATGATCTCAGGGTCCTGGGATGGAGGCTCGCATCGGGCTCTCTGCTCATCAGACAGCCTGCTTCCTCCTCTCTCTCTGCCTGCCTCTCTGCCTACTTGTGATCTCTCTCTGTGTCAAATAAATAAATAAAAACTCTAATAAGAAAAATAAAATAAAATAAAATAAAATCTTTACATATTTTTGAAAAAAACTTAAGAACATTTTTAACGTATCTAACCACACTTTAACATCATAAAAGATAAGTGTTCCTTTATTAATAAAATTATCTAAATGTAGTAAAATTTCTGAAAGAAATATTCTTCTTTCAATATAGTCATATCTAATTTCTCAGAATCCAAATTATAAATTGGATACTAGGAATGATAAAACATTCCACTTCAAATTTGTGAACCTATGTTTTTTTCTATTAGTGATTTATTTTAAAATAAGAGCAGTCCACATTATAATAAGGTATTTAAGTCTTTTTCAGTATACTCATGTTCCTTTCCCTCTTTCCTATATATATTGACATGTAGTATCGATTGAATTGAGTCCCTCAAAAAGGGATACACTGAGATTCTAAACCCTAGTACTTCACAATGTAACCTTAACTGGAAAATAGAGCTTTTATAGAGATAATTAAGTTAAAATGGAATCAATTAGGGTAGTCCTAATCCAATATTAACTAGTGTCCTAGAAAATTTGGACAGGCAAAGACATGTATGGAAGGAATATGATCTGAAGATACAGGAGAGAAGACCTTTTATAAGGAGTGCCAAGGATTGCAAGTCAGCCTCAAGAGAAACGACCGAACACATTTTCCTTTAAGGTCTCAGACCTTTAGCCTTCAGAATTGCTGGATGATTCATTTCTGTTGTTGTCAGCCACCCAGTTTGTGATATTTTGTCATAACAGTCTAGCAAATGAGTACAGCATATGATTCTTTTTATTAAGTGGAACATGTTGCTTGGCACCATTACACTGTCATGTAAAAAACTAACGCTGTTTCTGAAATATTATGGAGAATTAACATACTCCCCTTTTAAGTACTCATTAACAATCAGTGTATGTTTATCTAGGAAACACTTGAAATTCCACGTATGCTTCTGTAACCAGGTAACTTTTCTGTGACTAAATTGGGTCTTGGGTAGTTTTGAAGATTGAAGCAATGTTCTTCCACTTCTAAACATCTATTACACATGAATTTATACGCTTTGACGGTTTTGAGTTGTTATTTTTCTTGTGTGTTTTGTTTTGTTTTGCTGGAAGTAAAAAGAAGGGCTCTGGCTCAAGATAAAAGGCAAAAAGATGCCACGATAAAAAAAGAGGAAGTGAAAGTAACCACAAAAGGGAACAAAGAAAGATAAGGAAGAGGAATATGAGAAATAATGAAAGGCAAAACAGCAGCCACCAAGGTAGCAGAGAACTATGACCCAGGCCACATCACTGTCCAGCCTCCCCAAGAGTCACAAAGGGAATGATAAATCCAAAGGCACTCCTTTGATGAGGGGTTCTCTGAGAATCTGCTTTGGAATACAGGTGGCAAATGCAAGCACTTATTGTCTCCATTCCAGGTCAACAGACAAGAAGCCTCAGGCACTCAGAGGCTTGAAAACTGATGTCAGGAGCAGCAGGAACAACATCCTTCCTACTGCCATTTGCGCTCTCACGGAAAGTGCTCTCACTGAGAGTACACAGGAGGTGCCTCTCACCCTAGGACCCCTAAAATAAAGGAAGGAGGTTTCTGTGGCCTGGAGACAGGATCAGTTATGCAATTTGCAGGGCTCAAGGTAAATGAAAACACAAAGTCCCTTGCTCAAAAATTATTAAGAATTTCAAAATAGGGGCACCTGGGTGGCTCAGTGGGTTAAAGCCTCTGCCTTCAGCTCAGGTCATGGTCTCAGGGTCCTGGGATCTAGGCCCACATCAGGCTGTCTGCTCAGCGGGGAGCCTGCTTTCTCTGCCTGCCTCTCTGTCTGCCTACTTGAGATCTCTCTCTCTGTCAAATAAATAAATAAAATCTTAAAAGAAAAAAAAAAAGGAATTTCAAAATAGGGACAGCATAGTATAAACCCAAACACGTGGCATAGCCCAGCATGGGGTTTCAAGCAATCTTATAGGCCACATGGCCATAAAACTGGCCCTATCTGGACATGATTCATACATAAGCAGATAAGGGCTAGGAACTGATGTGATATAGCACTATAACAAAACGAAATTATCGTTAAACATGCAATCAATTCCCTGTAATTCCTCTATTTAGTAAGTATAATAGCTATTTGAAGGCATAAAATTCTAATTTTGTTTTTTAATTGCCTTAAAAAATTAAAATGCTGAATCTACTTAGAGTATCCCTCTCAATAATATGTTTTAAAACATTAAACAAATAAATAACTCACTATTTTGAGATTTTATTTTCTAGTTTTTTATTAAAGTTGTTTAGTCCAGAAGTGCTGTCTAAACTCTACCTGAATTATATGCATGAAGTCAAACATCTTAATTGCTATATAGCACATATTATTTCTGATTAGTAACATTTATACAAAGTTGGCATTTTCATAATAGATGAAGCAAACAGAAACAAATTATCTTATAATGAATGTATTGCTGTCTCTGATACTAACTCTAAGTAATAGTTGAGTCATCTTATTTCAAGCGCAGAGATACCGTAGGCAGACAAACCATATAGACAGAAATAGAAATTCTTAACACTTCCTTGAGACTCAGGATACTTAGGTTGTTTTTTGCCTACTTCAATTTCCATTAGAATTTCCCAAAAGAAACAAAATCTTTCTTTTTTTTTTTTTAAAGATTTTATTTATTTATTTGACAGAGAGAGAGATCACAAGTAGGCAGAGAGGCAGGCAGAGAGAGCAGAGGAAACAGGCTCCCTGCTGAGCAGAGAGCCCGACGTGGGCCTCGATCCCAGGACCCTGGGACCATGACCTGAGCCGAAGGCAGAGGCTTAACCCTCTGAGCCACCCAGGCACCCGAAACAAAATCTTTCTTAGCCAACATTGTGACTGCTTTATCTGCCTTAGTAAAGGGCCGAAATAAAAACTTACATTCTTTTCCTCTTTTACATTCCTTCTAATGATGTACATTCACACAATCCAATATCTCCCACCCTTGTTTCATATCCATTGCCATATATCTTCTAAATAAGAAATCAATTTAGAATCATTAAATATTGAATTAATTAATTAAATATTGAAAATAAAGCTTACTTGAAGAATGTTTATAAAATGTATTTTTACTCATATAATTTAGTTGGATGATTGAGCTTTTTTGCCCATACTAAGCAACAGTTTCAAATTCCTTCACATTTTCTAATAAAAGCAATGACAACTCATGTGATTCTCTTTTCATAAGTATTGCAACAGGTCCTCAAATCAAGTTTCTCTATAAAACAAAATGTTGTCATATCTGAATTCTATCTAGTTTCTTATTAATGATACTGATATGATAGTGTCTTGACTTAACTTCATAAAATTCACCTCTTTATTATTTGTATTATGTGTTACTATTGTGCGTGTGTGTGTGTGAGAGAGAAAGAGAACAGGAGCGGTGGGGGTGGGGGTGGGTAGAGGCAGAAGAGGTAGAGAGTCTTAAGCAGACCTTGTGCCCAGCATAAAGCCTGTCTTGGGGCTAGACCTCATGACCTGGAGATCATGACCTGAACCAAAATCAAGGGTCGGACGTTTAACCCACAGAAGCCACCCAGGTGTCCCTATATGCTACTATTTTAAATTGGGCCTTTTCCCTTTGCTCATCAAGATATATTTTGAATGTCCTCTCATTATCCTACTGACTTCTCCAATTCCACTGTTATATCTTAACATCATTTAATCACCTGTGTCGTTAATTTTTCTGGGACTTGTCTTTTAACTACTGTGTGGTTATTACAGTTTGCATTTATTGTCTTGTTCCATTATTTTCTCTCTGTTCTCTCGTTTATCACTTCTGTAAAATTCTGAACAAGTTTTGAAAATTCTTGTTTTCCATCTATTTTGAAACTTAAATGCACATGGTTTTGAATAGCAAAACCTCTTTCAATGAAGTTTTTATAGACTTCTTTTTATATAAAGGGATTTTCTCATTCCTGTTTTTCACATATAAAACAATGATTGCATCTTATTTTCCAAAGGCCTACTTTAATGGTTTCCTGAGTTTCACTGATAGCCTGTATTGATCAATGTGCTCTACCATCTAAAATTCTTTGTACTAAAATTAGAAAAAAAGCACAGTAAAACCATCCTTTCAAATCTTATGACAGATAGTAAAAGTTCTAAATTTATGTGTTAATTTCTAAGATAAACAACTTATATTGTTATAATAGGAGACATAGTTATCTTAGATTTGGCATAGACAGTTAAATCATTGAATTTTTTTTTCTAAAATCTTGTTGATTTGTTAGTTTTGATCAAATAACAACAAATGGTCTCTTTAAAAACTGAATTTTTGTACTCCTCTAAAACAGTAAATGCTTTACTTTCAGAGACTTATATTTGGACATATAAGTTCCTTTAATTTATCTCTAGAATTAAACAAGGGTCCCATTTCATGAGACTTTTCTAGGAAGCTACTCTCATTACTTATGAAGTGAATTCTTAAAATTAAACTCTCCTTAAAAGTGCTGTTTTTTTTTTTCCTGCCCTGTGTTCTTCCTCTCAGAGACTTGTGTAAGCTTTCCAAATCTATGTTTCATCAAGCAGATTACTAAAAAATAGACCAGGAAATTGAGAAATACACATTCTTTCCTTTCTTTCTGCTCAATATTTCTCTTAGATTTTTCTATCTTTTCTTTCTTTCTTCATTATTCAGCTATTTTTCCATTAGCATTTTCATTCTCCTTCTCTTGACCCCCCCCCCGATCTAATTTTATTTAACAGCTTTTACTATGCTCATATGCGTTTCTTCTCATCCCAAGGCCTGCTGTTCTTAAAATAGAAGTGTTACTTACTGAGGAAAAATTCTTGATCAAAGTAACCTTTGTGGGGCACCTAGTGGCTCAGTCAGTTGAGCACCTAACTCTTGATTTTGGCTCAGGGCATGATCTCAGGGTTGTGAGATAGTGCTTGAGTTCCAAACTGGGCACGGAGCCTGCTGAGTTTTCTCCCTCTCTCCCTCTTCTTCTGACCCTCCTCCCACCCCCCAAAAAGTAACCTTTGAATACATCTGTGATATTTTGCTGATTGCATCTGGGGCGTGTTAGTAGAAGAGGTGAACATTTATCAGCTGATGGCACACATGATGTCCCAAAATGACTGGGCCACAGGATGCCCAGACATTTGTTTAAACATTATTCTGGGTGAAGGTGTTTCACCATCCTAGAAGAGGATAACATTTAAATCTGTGAACTGAATAAAGCAGATTGTTCTCCCTACTGTGACTGACCTAATGCCACCAGTTGAAGAATTAAATAGAACAAAAAGGCCACAGTAAGAAGGAAATCCTCCTGCCTGACCCCTTGATCTGAGTTTTGGATCTTTACCAGCCTTCAGACTGAAACTGAAACACTGGCTCTTCTCAAGTTTCTAGTATCTCCTCGTTCTCCAGCTTGCCAACTGCAGACCTGGGGACTTAATCTCCATAATGTTGTGAGCCCATTCCTAATAACAGGTATCTTCCCCTCTCTCTTTGCTTTATATATTTGGAAGCTTCATTTGTAGGCACTTGAATGTTTATGATTGTTCTTCCCTCTTGATGAACTGACCCCTTTATCATTATGAAATGACTTTCTTTATCCATAGTAATATGCTTTATCCTGACATCAGCTTTGTCTCACAATGATATTGTAACTGAACTAAAGTGAGTTCCCTCCTCAGTGAGTTACATGTAAACAGACTACACCAGGTAGACTTGTCACACAAATCAAATTGTTTGCAGCAAATGAGGAGATCATGGGAGCTAATTACCAAAGCCAAGCTCTGACTCCCTGATGGAGAACGGGTTCCTTTATTTAGGGTTAAAATGAATATTCAGAAAGGAAGTTTTTTCATTGCATATAAAGGTGGGCATAAAATTGCTCACCCCTAGAAAACATGCCTATACAGGTATCATATTAATGACGCTTGTGCTCCTTCTTGAGCAGAGACTTTAACAATATCATAAAGCAGAGGTAACTGTCAGATGTGGGGAAGCGGCTATGGGCACACGCTGAGAGCCGGTATAAATTGGATGGGGACTTGGCTCACTTTGTCTTGCTTAGCTTTGAAACACCACAGGGTGATTTACCACTGATTTACTGTCTCTAATACAGTTAGGCTGTTTCCTGGTCTGGTAGAGACAGTTAGCCTCTGTTCCCTTCAAATCCTTAAATACTGGGGTTTTGCATTTCTATGTGATTCTGACACCTCCTAGGAAGTTCTACAAGGAATGTACTTAGGCAAGTAGAGCCCCGTAGGACACAGAATGGTGGGGGTAAGAAAGAGCTGGGGGCCTAAAATGACTTTTCTTCTGTCAAAGTTTGTTCCTCTTTATCCGGAGACCTCTAACTCTTTTTGCTTACAATATTGCTAGCCTCACCTTTTTCTTTAATTAATGTTATCATGGGATACATTTTTTCCATCATTTAATTTTTTTTTTAAAGATTTTATTTATTTGACAGAGAGAAACACAGCCAGAGAGGGAACACAAGCAGGGGGAGTGAGAGAGGGAGAAGCAGGCCTCCCGCTGAGCAGGCAGCCCGATGTGGGACTTGATCCCTGAGCCGAAGGCAGTCGCCCAACAAACTGAGCCAACCAGGCGACTCCATCATTTAATTTTTAATCCATTTGGATATTTATATTTAAATTGCATTTTATAGGCAGTATATAATTATTCCTTGCTTTTTAATCCAGTTCTACCTTTGAACTGTGATATTTTTACAATTTATATTTATTATGATCACTAATATATTTATATTTGAATCTATTATCTATTTTTTGCATTTATCCTTTCTGTTTTTGATTATTATCTTTTTCTCCGTCCTTTTGGAGTAATTGAACATCTTTTCATATGTTAATTTGCCATCTGTTTATCTTCTTTGGTAGGGTGTCTTTTCAGATATTTTGTCATTTTTAATTGGGTTGTTTGTTTTCTAATTGTTGACTTTCAAGAGTTCTTTGAATATTTGGATATAAGCCCTTTATCAGATATGTCTTTTGCAAATATCTCTCCCAGTCTATGCCTGTTTTCTCCTTCTCTTGACAAAATCTTTTGAAGAGCACGGATTTTAATTTTAATGAAGTTCAATTTATCAATTATTTATTTCATGTACCATGCCTTTCCTGTTATAACTAAAAAGTCATCACCATATCCAAGGTCTTCTAGGTGTTCTCCTGTTTTCTTCTATGAGTTTTATAGTTTTATGTTTCTCCTTTAGGTCTATATTCCATTTTGAGTTAACTCTATTGTTAATTTATTAACTACAACTCTTTATTTGGGGCTTATGCACAGCTTGAGCATAAACACCATCTAGTTATATCACCTATGTCTTCTATAACAAGAGAGCCTTACAATAATATACACCTATTTTCCCATTCTAGTGTTTATGCTGAAATGATTCATTCACTGTAAGATACGTTAAAGTAAGTCTTCTAGGATAAAGGAAAACAATACCTTTTGACAATGTGGATATACATAAAAGCACAAAAAGTAATGGAAATGATATGCACATGGGAACATATATATCAGTTTTAAATATAGTTTTCATTTCTTAAAAGTGAAACTTCTTCCGCCAGAGTTGCACTGTATAATGGTAATGCAAGGGAAATAAACAGAGGGGTAGATGTACAAAAGCTTCACTCTTTCTCTATTTCTCCCCCATACCTATATCTGCCCCTCTATTTATCCCACAAGAGTCCTCTTGTTTTCATTCTTTCGGAGATTGGCTTATTATAGGTTTCCTTGGCATACTTAAGAAACACATGTTTGAGAGTTCCCAACACAATCATGATTCATTCCAAGTAAGTGTACACTTAATTTATTAAAATGATGTATTTTCTGCAACCTCACTTTTTGGTTTCCAAAATCAGTAATTTCTAAGTACACCAGGTATTTAGTTTGGTGTAAACCTGGAAACAGAAAGTACCAGTAAATAAAAGATTAGACACTGAGAGGAAGCACAGTTCTCTCAGCTCGAACTTGGTGAAAGGTAAAGTGAAACTGCAAAGGCATATTCCACATATGAAAATAAGGTTGAATGACACATGACTTGGTATATACAACACTGGTTTATAAGAAACCAGCAGCTTAGGAGGATATAGGGCTCAAATGTGACTTCCCTGCTCCTGGTTTCTCTATCCCTTTTATTTATTATATGCATATAGCATACCTAAACTGAACCAGAGCAACAAAATAATCATCTTTTTGTAAGGACCGATTTAGAAGTCCAAGCCACCTTGCTGTTTAGTCAGAAAAACAGCTCCCTCTTGGGCTTTCCCCTGTCTCCAGCCTGGGAATCTGTCATAAATAAATATGAGAAATATGCTTTAGAAGTAGAAAGTTGCCTAGACTCTTTGTGTATCATACACTAAAAATACAAATGTACATGGATATGTGGGGTGGAGCCATGACTTTTTTGATGTAAATGTGTAAAAATATCCTTTTGGGAAGTTACAAAATATTAAATTATTAACCAATCAAATATTAAAAAAAAACCAACAAAACAAAACAAAACAAAAAAACAGCTCCAGGAAATATGGGCAAACAACTCCTGGACAACAAAGGAGCCAGGTTGGGGGAGACACCCAATCAGTTAACCTTCTTAACCTCCTGGTCCCGGGAACAATGAAGATGCAAATTAAGAATGAATGGCCAGTTACAGGTACTTGGGACTAGGTGGGAATGCCCAAATGCCCTCAACCTCCAGGTTCCAGGAGCAATGGAGATGCAAATTAACTCAAGCAAGCTAGGTGAGTCACCTCAGCTTGAGGTGCTGTTTTCCCCTATAAAAGGTAGCCTGTTTAAGATAAAGGGGGGTTCATTGTCTCTCTGTCGAGGTGACCCTGGCCTGGGCCAGTAAAATTCTGATGCTTGGCACAAAATAAAACTTGGCTTGACCTTCACTTTTGCATCAGCTTCGTTCCTCTGACCACAACCCTATTACTTTTGATATTATATTTTAACAACAACAACAACAAAAAATTAAGTAAGGATTGGCATTAGTTATGTTGAAATGGCATGGTTGCTTAGATACTATATATGTCACTGGGATATCATAACATAAATATTTACAGCAAGTGATCATGGAGAGATACCAAGGAATCTTACTAGATGGAAGATATATTCAGGAATCTTCAATAGCTTGTCCTTGTAATTATTTTTTTCAGTAATGAATGTCAGTTTAATTGACATTGATTCAACAGACTAAATAATACATAGTTAATAAAGGACATTTAATCAGAACTCACAATATTACCTCATATCTAAACAGCAAAAGTATAAGTGCTTATTTAATAAAGTTTATCTTTCTTTTCCACCACTAAGGCACAAAGAACAAAATCAAGATGAAATTTTACCATGAGAATTGCAGCTATGGTTATTCCTCTAACATGTAGAAACAAATTTTAAAATCAGATTTTCCAGTCTATTTCTTCTGTGTAATTTCTGAAACTAAATACAGCATTTATATAGGTGTGATTACGTTTCTAAGATGTTATGGGTAAATAACTTGCCCTTTACTGCTGAAATACTTAAAAACTTCATTCAATATTTAATTAATGAATAAGTGAATTACTCTTTAAACAAAAAGGTAATATATAATAAATTATAGATAAATAAAAAAATGTTGCTCTGAAAACTATTGGAATACTATAAGGTAAGAAGTCATAAATTAACAAATGATTCATTTATTGACTACTAATTATTCATTTATTTACTACTAATTTAGGGAATAAATATACATGATTTTGTTTCTAAGTATGGTATCAGTTCTTTGAACAGAGATAAGTTTGATACTTATATGACTAATATAGACACCCCTCAGGGAAGGCAATTTTAACAATATAATTGCATTCTGGTACAACAGCAAATATTTGCTGTGTATAATGTAATAGTGTTGAAACCTAAAATATATTCAGTTAAAATTTAGTTGACATTCTTGGCCAAACATTATCCTGGGGTGTATCTGTAAAAGTGCTTTGGATGAGATCAACATTTAGATAGGTGGAATGAATAAACAGACTGCCTTCTTAAGGTGGGTGGACCTTACCCAATCAGTTGAAGACCTAAATAGAATGAAGGGTCCTACCCTGCCCAAAGAAAAGAGAATTTCCCCTGCCTGATTCCCTTACATCTGGAAATTGGCTTTTTTTGGGCCCTCAGAATGGAACTGAAAGATTGGCTCTTCCTGGTTCTTGAGCCTGTTAAAATTTGCACAGGAAATATTCCATCAGTTCTTCAGGTTCTCAGGCCTTCAGACTCTGAACTACACCACCAGCTCTCCTAAGTCTCTAGCTTACTGACTCACACTGTAGATCTTAAGACTTATCAGCTTCCAAATCATGTGAGCCCATGCCTTGTAATAAATCTCTGTCAAAATATACACCTTAGTGGTTGTATTTCCCTGGAGAACCCTAATACAGAATGTAAAAATGCATGTTTTTAATAAATTGTTGTTCATTATTATCCTATCATGTGCATGTGTGTGTTTTATGAGTATAAATTCAATATAATAATAGTATATTGATTTAAAAAAGAATAACTTCTTTAGCATTGACCAGTTTAGGAAACTCATTTTCCTTGTTCTCTGTTTCTCTTAGTAAACTATCCAATTGATTAAGTTGCAAACATCACAGTAAAGTTATTTACAAAAAGGCAAACTATGATATATTTATTTGTGATATATCTTTAGTCTTTGCAAAATTGAAAAATTTTATTTTCATCTTTAGGTAGATGGGAAATTATTTCAGCAGAATATTACCAAGGAATTTATGTTTCAAGTAAGATGTTTAAGAGCTTGCATCACTGCCTTCCCTTGATTTTTGTCCCATATGTATGAGAAAATGATCCAAAGGTGATCAAGGAAGTTGTTTGTTACTGGAAATTGATATCAAGTAATCTAGTGATAAAATTAAGAAAACATTTTTAGGAGACAGCTACAGGGAATGCTACCAATGTCCCATCAGACAAAAATGAAATGTCTCTCTCTTTCCATATATATATATATAAGTGTGTGTGTGTGTGTAAATAAACAAAAGAAATTTACCAGTCAATGCTAAGTGGTATGAATTGATTACAATAAAGATAATTTGGCTCCTAGCTTCAATAATCTTGTTAAACACACACACACACACACACACACACACACACACACACACACCCTCTGAGAACACCTAGACATTCTGGAAAAAAAAATCACAACAAATTTTATTTAAATGAATATTTGAGTTTTCAAGAAAGAAAGAGAGGAACAAAAGGTACTAGAAACAGACAGGAAAATGACAATCAATTTGCAAGAGTCAAGATGAATACTGCACATTCCATAAGCTGCTTGTACAGCTGTTCTGGGACTTGAAATATATTACCCATATGAAGCAGGAGATAAAAATTTGGCCTTCCAAGAACTGGTTCATATCTGTGATTATTGCAAAAATTCTGCACCTTCAATGGCCTGTATAATTAATGAACTGTACATTTTTTCCTAGTAAAAAAATGGAAAAAAATATATATTATATATAATATATATAGATACAAATATAGATATAGATATTTATAGATATACAAGGCAACTGTCTCTGATTTCTCAGGGATTGAGGAAATCTCTGAAAACACATAATAACAACTATAAGCCCATCAGGGTAGGCTTGGCCCTGGATGGATATTATTAAGGTCCCAGATAAAATAAAAAGCAAAAGATTTCCAGAGGGATGTTTCCCACAGGTTGTATCACAGCCTCTTGATTTTCAGCCTCCTGTCCATACTGTTGGTTGGATAGATAGAGAACATGTTATATTTATAGTGTCCAAACTTTCTTTCCTATGAAGGTTTGAATGTGAATTGGATTCTTCCAATGAGATGCAGTTGCATGAGATTTGGAACACAACCACTGTGGCAGAGGCCACCTTCCTGCTGCTGGGCTTAAGCAATGTATGACATTGAGTGATAGATATAGTCAAGGTGACCAGAATTAGCATTTCAGTATCCATTTCAGTATCCAGTATCAGCATGCCTCTGATACAAAAGTTAAAGGTAACAAGTAGTGGAAGTAGGTCTCCAAAATTTGGAATGGACCCAAATGGATAGTTTCAGTTATACTATAGTACCTCCACTGCCAACAAAATGCACTCTGTAAGCACTCCAGAGATGCTTACAATCTCACTTGTAATAGTTATCTTACAATGACATACCAATACTTTTCTACCCCCTTCCTGTCCCTGAGTGTCAGATTCATATGCCCCAAAGAGAACAATAACAAAATCTGACTAATGAGGAAATAACTAACACATAAAAACAATTATAAGATGTTGCTAATTTATATCTGAATGGCACATGTGAAGATGAATTCTAATAATGATGGCCTACATAGGAAAGAAATAACTAGATTAGGCCATAGTTATCAATATGGATATAATTATGAATGTTCTGATATTAGATTAGTTTCAGAATATGACAGTTTATTCTTTTGCTTAATTTATTGACCCAAACTAGACTACTCATCAGCACCCTATACCAAATAAGACTGCAAGTCCCACATTTTTTTGATATGGTCTAAAAAACTAAATAAAATACTCAAAGTCTAGTAAAGTTAGAACAGACTTATCTTAAAGTACATAATCAGGCTCTGTAATTATGTGCCTCAAGACCAGAGTGTGAACTCTTTATAAATTAGGCAGTGAGCTGATCACCAGCAACCTTGAAAAGTTCTGTGGTTATGCCAAAGCTGAAACTGACTTTTAAGTCTCTAATATATCATCTGAATCTAAAAGAACCAGCTAATTACCTGGGGTAGGTTGATTACATTGGTCAGATTTCCTTATGAAGTTTGTAGATATTTTCTACACTGGAATAGACAGTAATCTGGATATAGATTTAACTTTCCTGTCAGCAATAGTTTTGAAGTTGTCACCTTATTGAATCACCAAATGCCTTATTTACTGCCATATAGCCAACATAATATTACTTTTAAACCAAATAACTATTTTTCATGTAAGAGAAGTGATTACCATAACATGAAATTTGCTGACCTTACCATGAATACTAATATTCAGAAGCCCCTGGTTTTTATAGATTAGTTCAATGGTTTATTTTATTATTTTGTTATGTTATCAGGTAAGAGGAAAACAATTATTTGTAAATTAATGTTTCAAGATGAAATGGGTATTATCAATTGATAATCAATATATGATGCTATTCTCTCATATATTATAATACCAGGGAATGAAGGAATAAAAATGGGAATAGTTCTTAATCTTATACTTAATGGTGTATTCTCAAATTTTTGTTCACTCCTTTTCTAACTTCGAATTGTGTTATTTTAGTATTCAAAGGAGAAAGAGTCTCACTAAGGCACAAAAAATTCTTCCATTGAATTGGATGTTTAAATTGCTACTTGACAACTGTATATCTGAAAATAAGGAAACTGATTATTATCAAGGGAAAAAGGTTGCAGGCACAAAACATCTGTCTGAAACAGAAGTTCCTCTGGACTAAGCTCATAGCATTTTCACCTGCATTGCCAAATATTGGAAGAAGGATTTTGCAACCAAATACAGAAAAAAAAATTAATCACTTAAGACTCAGGACCTTCAGGAAGGAAGTTACAGCCTAGCTTACTGGAGAAAACAATAACAACGGAACTCAAATGGCTGAAGTATCATCAAGGGATCCAAAAAACATGAAATAGTTAATGAAGGGAAGTTGTTATAAATGCCAACTGGCTGAAAATTATAGACTATAGAAATTACCTATATTTTCTGCTTTGCTCTGTTCTGTGCTTCCTGTAATATCAACTAACTTTTTTCATATTAATCTACCTTTTTCTGTGATTTTATATAAGGTATATAGGCTGTGGTTAACTTTCTATTTAGCTTTAAGGTGAGAACATATCAAGTTGAGAGTATGACTGAATTAGTTATCATCTCAATGATGGCTTCCATTCCAAGAAGACTTCCATGACTAAAAGAACTCAATGTGTCTCCTTCCAGGTATATGAATTTGTGTTGTAAGATAACTAGTTGCGGGACGCCTGGGTGGCTCAGTTGGTTGGGCGACTGCCTTCGGCTCAGGTCATGATTCCGGAGACCCGGGATCGAGTCCCACATCGGGCTCCCTGCTCGGCGGGAGGCCTGCTTCTCCCTCTCTCACTCCCCCTGCTTGTGTCCCCTCTCTCGCTGTGTTTCTCGCTGTCAAACAAATAAAATTAAAAAAAAAAATTAAAAAAAAAAAAGATAACTAGTTGCATTACACTATAGGGAAAAGAACTTCTGGAGAAGAAGTGAGAGGAGGGGAATGGAGAGAGGGTCTTTAGGTATAGAAGGGCTTTTTTTTCCTTTTTCTTTTATAAACAGAAATGTGGAAGCAATCTTTTAACACATTAAATGTGTTAATGTCTTCTTATATGGTTATGAGTATGTGATTTTTATTACATATTTCTCTGTACTATTCTATGTGTTTGAAAGTGTTTTTAAAAAAAATCAATGAAAATATAATAAGGCTGTATTCATGTTTATTTGCTCCTAAATTTGCATGTATAAATATTTAGATACAGTGAAATTGCCTTTTTAAAAAATATATATATTTATTTGAGAGAGTGAGAGAGAGAGAAAGTAAAGAGTGGCAGAGGGGAATGGAAAAGAATCTGAAGCCAGCTCAACACCTAGTGCAGAGCCTGACTTGAGGCTTGATTACATGACATGGAGATCATGACCAGAGCAAAACCAAGAGTCCAAAGCTTCACTGATTGAGTAACCCAGGTGCCCCACCCTTTAATTGGTGAGTTCGTCAGGACAAGAGCAGGGCAACTTCAAAGCATTTAAATTTCCAAAGAGAATATAAATAAGAATTCGTGTAAGGTTTAGGTAGGTTCAATTCATTCAAGAAAAATAAAAGAACAGAAGAAAAAATTACCTAATAATAATATGCAGTACAATAAAATTGGGAAGAAATTTTAAGATAATGAAGTGTCCTTTCGATCTGATGTAATGCTAATACGTGATTGGAGAAACAAGAAATTGTCAGTTTTAGGAACACATTACACTAGTTGAAGAGATAGAGTGTAGTATGCACTTCAGGAAAACAACAATTAAGGGATTATAGCAGACAAGATATTAGTTGACAAAAAAGGCAATGTGTATATTCTTAAAGGTTTCAGAACTTTTTCCAAAAGTAAAATGCTACAAATTACAATCAGGGAAAAAATATACCCTTCCCTCTAGAATCCTAGAATCCTTTCTTTTTGTCTTTTTTTTTTCTTCTCCACATGGACCTCCATAATCTGTCTTAGTTCTCTCTGCCTGAGCAACATCTCTTTAAACAACACGGTACTGAGATTATCTATGTGTGTCATGTTCCTGGAACCACTTCAAATACAACTGATTTTATTCGTTTTTAGGGATAATTTTACTTACATTTTTCATTATACTTTTTTTCTGGTGACTTATATAAGGATTTATTCTAATTGAATACATTTAATGCATGTCATAAAAACTGGCAAAAATAATTAAATCTCATGCTGCAGGACACAAGGTGATATTTGGAAGGTTTTAGTATTTTTTAAAATTTTTATTCTGGGGGTTTCTAGAGGGTTTTAAAGAGGTATTTTCCCTCTGTGCACAAAAATGTGTATTGACAAATTAAAAGAGGGGTATCTGAGGGAGAACCTGCTGTTCATTACTCTGTAGTTACTGAAGTAAAAGCACCAATCTGGAAAGTTCTATAGGAAAGCTTCATTCTAGACATTTTATAAAGTGTTACAAAGTCTACTCTTTATAAATGTATCACAGATTGGCATTTTCCTTTAAATTGATTATAAAACAATCAATTTCTCAAAGTTTTCTTCTTTCTTGTGTTATATGGTTCATTTCAATATCTTGTTTCTATATTATTACTTTTTAGTTTAATTTGAGTATCAATAATTTGAAATTGAATCTAAACAAAATCACTCATGCTTTCAAACTTGCTAATGTGTTCTGTTATTGAAGTTCTTAATTCAACAAACTTTGTGCAATGGATTAAATATAGGGACTTGTAGAGAACAATTTTTTTACCTGGTGATTCCTAAAAAAAAAAATGACATAAAGAACCAAGGGTATTTAAATTACCAAAGTTTAAAAGCATTGCTATCAACTAAGTATATATAATCCTTGCTGCTTTAGATAATATAAGTCTGTATAAATTATGTCCACAGGACTTGTCCATAGGACTTACTTTTTTTTTTCCAAAAATAAGATCTGAAATTCCAAGATTAAAATATAACATTAGATTAATCTGAAAAGTTAATTTTATTGACTATCTTTATGCCTGTCCTCTAAATAATCTTCACTGTAGGAGCATTCTAATTTCTTAAAGATGAATATTTAATCACTTCTATCTAATACCAGCATCTCAAGGACTAGCAATGTTGGCGTATATACAAAACCAGAGTTTTCCTGGGTCAGTAGCACCAAAATCCTCTTAGCAAGTAAAATGTCCCCTAGGGTAGATCACAACTCACGTAATATAATGGATCACAGTGACTAGGAGTTCAAAGGGCCACTGGGGAGGACCCTTTGCTAATGAAGCAGATCCGAAGCGGGTATCCAGTGAGAACAATTTAGTTCTCATTTATTTCTGGCCTGGCATTTGGTTAGTAAAAGGCCAATTTGTAAAGTGATTCTTTTTATCAGTTAACACAGCACACATAAATCAAATGATATATGGAAAGTGAAAACAGTCAATCTTTTATCTTTGCTCTCCCAAAAGCAAAATATATGTAGGTGAGAAACAAAGCTCACACTCTTTCAGGGGGGTCAGGCTATAAAGAAGTTGTTAGACTCTTTATTTCTAAGAAGGCTACTTTTTTGTATTATTTAACAAAACATTTTAGAGTCAACATAATAATTTGGTAAATCAGGGCCCATTTATACCATGTCATCTTGTTGCCCATAGATACTATAAACTAAAAAAAAAAAAAGTTTATAATATAAAATTAGAACCAGGAAAAAAAAAATCACTTAATCCTCTCTCCTTTCTCTCTCCATTTCTCTCTCTCTCTCTCTCTCTCTCTCCACACACACACACGCACGCACACACACACACTTCTTAGTTCTTAGGCAGAAAAACTGACAAGAATATATACTTCAAAGATTCCTAAACAGAGTTCAGTAACCAATAAGCAGCCCTGAGTCCCAATGACGTAACATTTCAAGTAAGTAATCAATGCATTCGACAAAATTACTTTGAGCCCAGAATACTGTATATGGTTTGAGTTAATTCCAACATTTAACAATGGAGGTACTTTACACCAGTATGAAACACTGAATTATTTTAATACCATTGAACTTACCTGGTTTTTAAAACTTAGGTCGTTATGAAGTTAGATAGATAGCTCAGCTGTGGAGCCATCTGGTTCTGGTCCCTTTATCAATGTTGATCTCTAATTTCCTTTCCAATCTCTTTTATAGTAGCTGGAGAATAAGTTTTCCACCTTCATTTCAGTCAACTTTGAAAATTTTGCCTTTTTCTAAGAAATCACCAATTTTATCTTAATTTTCAAATTTCTGAAACTGAACTGCTGTAAGAATTGCTTATGATTCTTTTCAACTCTCCTGATATTTCCTACTATTGTTCATTTATTCACTGGTCAGGTTTAAAAGAGGATTATATATTTTATTAGTAAGTAAAAGTAAGAGCTTTTAGATATATTTACCTATTCTATTGATTTTTATCATCTAGCATTCAATTTCTGCTTTTAGTTTATAAATTCCTTATTCCTGATTTTATTTGATTTATTCTCTGTCCAATTTTAGGATAAACAAGGTCATTCTTTTTTTCAAAATCTACCATAGAAAAGGTATTTAAGACCACCTATATTTTTTTCTTTTAAGTATTCTAGTTTCTTACAATAACCACCAAGCCCAATTTGTTCATTTTTGTCACTTATTTTGTTTCCAGAATCATTTGAATTTGCAAGTCCTGAACATTGGCACATTAATTTATGGAAACTTGTAGCTCCCAGGAAATTAAATATATGTCTTTTGATGTTACTATCATATTAAATTTAATCCATACCTACCCAAGCCCAAGACACATAAAATATATATTTCTTTTTCTTTTTCTTTTTTTTTTTTTTTGAGACAAAGCAAAGTATTCCTTCAACCTCATGTGGCATCCAAACACACTCAGAAGCTAACCACTGAGAAAAGGCTTCAGTATATACTACAAAGTAAATCAGTATAAAATAGAATGCTAAATGAAAATTCTAAAGGCACCACATAGTGAGATTTGTATAAGCCTGCTAAATGGGTAATACCAGGAAAAGCCGCTGCTGGTATTTAGTGTTTAGTCAACAGCAAGTGGTTTTGTGATACATTTGTTTGGAAAAGAGTTTATAATAAAGATATTCATGGTCAGAGATAATATACTACTTTATCCCTTTTTACTTTTTTTATTTTATTTTATTTGACAGAAAGAGGAATAGAGAGAGAGCACAAGCAGGGGCGGGGATAGCAGAGGCAGAGGGAGAAGCAGAGCCCAAGCTTGGTACCAAAACCCTGAGATCATTATCTGAACTGAAGGCAAACACTTAACTACTCTCCTTTTTACATTTTGAACAAAATGGGTGGATACTATCTTTTCCAATATTGATTGAAGGTAGTTCTATTGGAAAAATACAATAAACATATGCCTACTAACATTTATCTGATGATTATCTTAGATTTAATGGCTAAGCAAATGTAATGAAGTCTTCAAAATGGAGATTCATAAAAACCAATGAGCAATCATTACCACATGACATGCTTTAATTCTCTCAGAAATGAATGTTATGTAAATCACTTCATTTAAAGCATGAAGAGACTGAGATAGTTTAGCTTTAGGATATAAAATAATACCTTTCTTTAAGAGCTGTGTTTGGCATCAGATAAACATATGTTTTCATTCAAATAGCTGGTTCAAGATAAGAGAACCTTGTTGAAATAAATTAGTGAGTCAATGCAGAAAAATCCCATATGATAGGAAGAGATTTTTCTCCCTAGAAAGATTTTCAATGAAAAATGTACAGAACCAAAAGGAGAATCCAAGAACAAAATTAACTGCAAAAAATCTAGATCTTCATACACTTGCAAGGAATAATTTAAAGAAATATAATTTTAATGCTCATAATATTACCAAAACAGACTGATTTCCAGTAGGAGAAAATATGAAACTCTTAGAAATCAACTTAACAAAATGTGCATCCCCAATATAAGGGGAACTTTGAAACATTGCTAAAAATATACATAAAAGGAAGTTAATTGAAAGATATTTTATTTCTTCTTGGAAAAAGTTGAATTCATCATAAGATGATAATTCTTCTCAAAGTAAACTGACTGACATGTCTGTAAGCAAACGTTTGATGTAAGAACAAGTTAATTAATTTTAATGTTATATATCAATAAATCATTCTGTAATTTAAATCAGTTATTCCAAAGTGTTCATAGAGGAAGTGCCAACAGGTAGAAAGCATTCTGAAAATGAATTATAGCAAGGTGGATGTGTGTCCTTTGGAGTAGTAAAGTATATCATAAAGCTATAGTAAATAAAGTTATTGCACCCATGTCAGAGTAAACAGACACATCAATGGTATAAATTATAAACTTTAGAAACATTTTTCCAGGGTTTACTGTTAGCTGATAAACAATTCTTCTGATTGGTAAATGCTCACACCATGCTTATTTTTGAACATTTAGAATGTTATCTCCTGGAATCATGTTCATCTGGCAATATAATTGTAACTTAAGTAGCATTCAAAGAGGTCGGAAAATATGAATCACTTATAAACAAAATTTGAAAAGGTGGTTAATAATTTGGATAAAATAAATAGATTTCTGACCCCAAAATCAACATAAAACAACAAAATGTTTTCCAAACTTTTTGAAATGTATATTTTTTATTTCAAATGTAAATGCAAGTTATAAAATCATATTAATTCTAGAATAAATAGTCCAGAAAAACATTTGACTCTAGCACAGTGCCAGCATAGGAAAAAGCAAAAACAAAACCCCTTAACAAATGACAGTTGTCATAAGAACTAAAATCCTGGAACCATTCCTATGTAAATAGGACAAAATATTTTAAAAACATAAAAGAATTTAGGGTGAATGATAAATAGTTTGAATTTTTGTCATTAAAAATGTTATTTACAAAAAATAAAAATTAAAAAAATGTTATTTACTAATCACCTTTGAAACTATTTAACAGATTGGAAAAATTTCTTTAAGAATTTGGGCCAAAGGGGATTCCTAGGTGGCTCAGTTGTTAAGCATCTGCCTTTGGCTCAGGTCATGATCCTGGAGTCTCTGGATGGAACCCTGCATCGGGCTCCCTGCTCCATGCGAAGCCTGGTTCTCCCTCTCTCACTCCCCCTGCTTGTGTTCCCTCTCTGGCTGTGTTTCTCTCTGTCAAATAAATAAATAAAACCTTAAAAAAAAAAAAAAGAGAGAGAGAGAGATTGGGCCAAAGAATTAAATGTCTTTAATATAGTAATAATTCCTAAAAATATATATATATAGTAATAATTCCTATAAACTATTAAAAATTAAAATACCTATAGAGAAAAGTAGCAAAGAAAATTTAAATATCCAATAAATATTTAAAAATCACTGTCACTTAAAATAAATAATAAAAGTAGATTATTTTCAGGTTCAATATAAGGAAATCTTAGAAAAAATACTGATCTTCATAATTTCTGAACAAAAATCAACCACATATTTCTTATTTTCATATAATTAAATTAGCTAGAGCAATGTATAATCTCCATACCTCAGTGTAACCATTTATTATCATTGGCCAGGTGTTATGTTGTCTGAGTCATTAATAGGAAATGTTATTAGGGATGGAGTGAGAGAAGGAAAGAACAATGCTTGTGTAGATGAAGTGGGGCAGCTAGTACACCTTCCTGCTCCTGATAGTCCTGCCACTGAATAGTTCTGTCACCTCGTTGATGTTTTTTTCTTTTCTGAGGATTCAGTCTCCTGGACACTAGAATACAGGACTTTAGATTGGATACCTTTGGGATATCCAACCCATACGCTATGTGATCTTGTTCTACAAAATTTCACAATTTAATTTACATCACAAATTATCATATTTTCATTAAACAGGGGCTCCTGAAGCAAAATAACTAAAAGTGTAAATGTAATCCATGTTTTGGAAAAAAATGTACAGCATGTTAAGCAGGTGGTCGCTGAAATTGAATCTGTTATTAGCTTCAGGGCATTGTCAATGTAGGCATGCAATATTTAATATACTTTTCTCTCCTTCCCTTAATATTTACTAAATTTAATGTGTTCTTTACTCAATCATGATCAAAATGTGTACTTCATGTATCTAATTTCACAAGGCACCAGGCTAACTCTAAAATTACCATAACATAGATTAGGGGAAACATACTCCAAATTTTCTCTCCTTTACATCATTCCACCTCCCATATGTTGCCTTTGCTCTTGTGTTCTGTCTCTCCTTCTCCCCTTGCCTTCTTCTTGAATATACTCAAATTTACTTTTGCTATTCTTTCTCCAGCTTCAATTTTAATAATGGATGTTGTTTACTCAGTTACTTCCTGACCTAGTATTCCACTGGCAACATTAACAATATACAGAATATTTGTAAAACTTACAGTTCTCGCAAACTGACTATGTGGGATGCTATTATATATTTATTTTTTAAGCATTATGGCTTATATCTCTGTGGGATACTTTTGAAAATTGACATTATCTAAAATGTAATTCCTTTTTTATTACATTTTTAATGCTGAATTTGTGGAAATCTTGTGTTTATTCCAAATGTCTTTTGCCTGGGGGATTTATTTTTCCCCTTTTGGTTTTCCTACATCTTTTAAAATGTTTATTGATCTGAGAGCTATAGATTTTTATCATTTTTAAAAGACATCAAAACTTTGTTCCTATACATTCAACAAACACTTTAATTTAAGAAAACAATAACATAATTTAAGGTTCTAGTTAAGTTAATATTTCAGCAATGTTTTAATTAAAGAAAATGGAATAAAGTGTATCTGAATATTTGGTTAAATACAAATATGTCAATAATACTTTAGCATTACACATTATCCTGTGAATTATCAAGATAGCTATTCTTGGGGCACCTGGCTGGCTCAGTCATTAAGCATCTGCCTTTGGCTCAGGTCATGATCCCGGGGTCCTGGGACCTAGCCCTACATCAGTCTCCATCCTCAGTTAGAAGCCTGCTTCTCCCTCTGCCCAATCCCCCTACTTGTATTCCCTCTGTCACTGTGTCTGTGTGTGTGTGTGTCAAATAACTAAATAAAATCATTTTTAAAAAGATACCTATTCTTTGGGTGTTTTACTATAACTCATTTCTGATAAAAAATTTCTTTCATTTGTATCTATAAAGACTTAATTTACTAATGCTCCAAATCTGAGTAAATCTGTGAAGAAATGTACTAGTGTGAGTATATAAAATTCAGCATTCTGGGAATCTGGTTGTTTAGTCAGTTGAGCTTCTGTCTTTAGTTCTGAGCATGTTCCCAGGGTCCTGGGATCTAGTCCCACATTAAACTCCCTGTTCATCAGGGAGCCTGCATCACTCTCTCCCTCTGCCTGCCACTTCCCTTACTGTGCACTCTCTCTCTCTTTCTTTCTCTTGCTCTCTCTCTGTGTCAAATAAACAAATAAAATCTTTTTAAAAAATAAAATGCAGCATTCAGAGATTTTTAGAACTGTCTCTGATTCTCGTGTTCTTCACCATCATGACTACCTTACTTCCGCTCAGAGGAAATAAACCAAATCTTTATTCTCTTTGAATAAGAGAATTTTAAAAGCAATTCATATTCTGCCCAAATGAAACACTTCAGCAATGATTTCTTATAGTGGCCTACAAAAGATTACTCCAATTAATCAAAGTTAAGGTAAGAAAAATCCATTTAGCTATTTATTGGTTTGTAATTTTGCTTGTGTTTCTTAGGAAAATATTCATAAAAGGTAAAAAGCCCAGGAATACTAAAGGGATTATAAAAACTAAATATTCCTATTTCAGTCAAGTTCAAACTTAATGGTCTAAATGAATCCCATCCTTTCCATTCTCTCTCCTCCAAAAACAAAACAAAACACATACTTATCAAATCACAGAAAGAAAAGTTTATTTAATTTCAAACAATTTTTTTAAAAGCAATTACTGAATGACACTTTGGACATCTACATGCTGAGATTTTATAAAAAGCAGAATGGGTTGAATAAAAGTTACCATATACTATTTTTTTATTTTTCTTCTTATCTTCATTTTGTTAAAGTAATGAGCACATTTTGTAATATCATTATGGAATACTGAATTATATAGATTGATTCTAGAACAACCCAGTGGCTTACATTTACTTGAATAATTATTCACATTTTCAATATCAACAGCTGCATCAATATTTTCTAAGTTATAGTAATTGCTTTAGAACTACATAAAATGATATACTGTTTTGAGACTAAAATGAATGAAAATAGCAAAATGTATAAAACAGGATTTTAAATCTTTAACAAAAATAAAGGTAAGTCGCTGGCTTAATTCTCAATATACAGAGTCTACCAAATTCATAATAAAACAAACTGACTTACAACAAAGTAGAAAAAAATCTCCCCTTAAACAAACAAAAACCACAGAAAAACAAAAACACAAAATTAGAGTTTGAGTTATAGATTCCGGAGTATCTAATGTGGATGGTTTTTAATAAGATGGGGGAAAAAGGGAAAATAAGCAACTAATTCATTATTAATAACTCAGTATTCTGATACAGATGTCATATCCAGAAGTAAGTTTGAGTTTAGCTGGAGGAAGATCACACATAGAGAAGTGAGTTTTATTCTGGGCATCGCATTGCACAGGGAAGGGATAAAGTGAACTGCAGTCAGCAGTTAAGAACGCTGAAGAATTTAAAGCCAAAGTCATATGAAAAATGGTTAAGAGAACAAGAGATTTTTAGCTTGAAAATAGAGCATTTTAGGGGATATGACAGCCATGTTCAAATATTTCAAGATTTCTCTGTAGAGAGAATATTAGATACTTTATGAAAAATCTGCAGAGCTAAATTAGCACCAGTAATTGAAAGCTACAAGAAAATAGATTTCAGTTCAATAGCATATTTTCAAGGTTGCAATGAGGAGTTTCACCCATTTACAAGTGGTTGCAAGTTACTCAAAGTAACAGTACAAGCAGAATGACTATTTAACAGGCATGTTTGAGAGTATTCAATCTAGAAAAGGATTGTCATCTGGTAAACTGGATGATTCTTAACATACCTAAAACACAAAATATAATGTAAACCAACCACGTTAGGTTAAGAGAAGGAACAATTATGACTTCAATTCTTAGATACTTATTATTAGAAATTGTTATTTATTATGTTGGGGAAAGGGAATTACATTGTTATGTTAAAATCCTCATGTGAAGAAAACTGCAACATTTTGACTTTTCCCTTTAGGCAATAGTTCTCAAATTTTATCATGAGTTAGAATTACCAGGAAGGCTGATTTAGCACATCTGGGTAGGATCTGAGAATTCATATTTCTAACAAGTTCTCAAGGGATGTTGATTGGGTTGACTCTGAGACTGTACTTTCTGAACTTTTTTAAGGAAGTGGATTTGTAACATTACTGCTATTGTCAAACAGGTTAAGCTCCCATCTACACAACTGTAGTTTGAGTCCCAGATGATTGTGCAAAACGGCTAGCCTTTCCAAAGTATGATTCACTGAAGCATGATAAAAATTAGCTTCTTTACAAAACTATGTTATGTTACCCTAAAAATTAGCAAAATGTTTTTAATCTTTAAGGTATATAAAATTGCTAACATTATGTTATTATTCCTTCTTAAAGTCTTTCCATTGGTTCCTTGTCAATCTTATAATAAAATTCAAAAGTTTTACTACTGCTTATATAGAATCTTCCATCATCTCTCTGCTCCTCCCATTTAAAAATGAGTCTTTCCCTATGTCAAATATTTTAATTCTTGAAAACCCTGAACCCATTCTCAGAGTTTTTGGATAGATATATCTTTCCTCCTGCTTATAAAACTTTCATCCCTTCTTTTTACCGAGTAACACCAGCATTTTTTTTTCTTTCAAGTTTGAGCTAAGTTATTTCTTCACTTATGCCACCCCTCAAAAAAAAAAAAAAAACACCCCACACACACAAAAACAAAAACAGGTTGAATGACCATCCGATGCCCTTCCATTGCACCCTGAAGTTACCTCAAGATTTTTGTGTGGTATATTATCTTCTTGAAGGTGTGAATACCATATACTGTCAAACCTCTGCACGAATGCATACTTAAATAAAAGTATATTAATATTGGAATATTTTAAGTATCTAAGCCTTAGAAAGATATGTGTTTCATAATCTTCAACTGCTATCAGTTGTGGCTTTACCAGATCTATTTTCCTAATTACAAACAGAACTAACCTATTCTAAACAAGGGGGTTAGCTTCTTCTGGGATTTCTTTCACCATAAGTTGCGATTAAAAGTCTCTAAGCATTTTTCCCTAGCCAACCTTGCAATTAAAATGATGTTAATTAAAGGGATGATCCAAACATTCCCTCTGGAAGTTCTGTTCTTATTATTTGTTTGGGCTTCATTCTCCCAGGCCTTGTTTGCAGCTTGAGAGATTATAGATTTTATTTTCATCTGTTAATATCCTAAACATATTATAGTAAACTTCTCACTTCATGCATCACGCATGAATATTCTATCTGCTTAATATTGTTGCATTATTATTTTCTTTAGTCTTCTAACAACTACAGCACTAAGAAAATCCACAAACAGTACAAAATTTTCACCAAAGTGGGTTTCCTTTTATACAAAAGCATTTTTCTTTGGTGGTTATATTCAAATTATGAACACAAATGTATATATAAATATATATATACACAATTCTATATCCTTTCTCCATATTTTCTTTTCTTCCCATATATCTTATAAAAGAATTCTATATGCTCTCTCTAAACATTCTTATGAGGTATATATCATATATAGCTCATATAATATATATCATATGATATATAATAAGAACACATGGAGAAAGAACATAAAATATTATAATACATATAGAATTTTCAACATTTCTAAGCCATTTGCACAGTGGTTGTCTACCCAACTGCACTTTAGAATCATCCAGGAAACTTTATAAACGTCCATGTCTGGGACCTAATCCCAGAAGCTCTGATTTAATTTCCTAAGGAATGGACCAGATATCTGCATGTTTATATGCTCCTAGGTGGTTCTAATATGTAGTCAAGATTGATAACCCCTGCTTTAGAGCCCCTTAGAATCAGTCTATACCTATAATTGCTTTCTTGAAATATTCTTTATTGTTAAAAAGAAATAAATTTGACAGAAATACATAATCTTCGTCTACAGATTTGTGTAATGTTTCATCATAAGGTTACTAAATACAAATTTTCTCCTAAGAGCCTGTAGAATTTATTATCACAACAGATGATCTTCTGTTGCCAGAATTTCATTTCACATGGCTTATGCTCCTGATAACAGCAAGAGCACAACAATGGCACTAATTTTCAGATTATTGTTATGGACTGATATCTGTGTCCCTCACCTAATTTAAAGGTATGTGGAAGTGCAGGATATGGGTGGTAATTAGGTCATGAAGATGGAGCCCTTATAAATGGGATTGGCTCTCTTATTAGAAGAAGTATGAGCAAGTTTGCTCCCTTGATCTCTCTCTTGGCCATTGGATTATATAAGAAGAAGACTGTTGTCTATGAACCAGTAAGAGCCAGGACACCAGATCTATTGGTACTTTGATATTTCACTTTCCAGCCTTCAGAATTGTGATAAATAAATGTCATTGAAGCTCCTCAGTCTATGGTATATTCATTGTATCAGCCTGAATTGACAACCATTTTCCTAAATTTTGACAAGTAAAAAAGAAATAAGCTAATTATCTTCATTTAGAAAGTAACTAGTTCTACCAGTTGGCACATAATTCAAAGATAGTTGAGCCACATCTCCCAGTGGTATAAGGGCTTATATGTTATATGCTTAGGTAATTCCAGTAAACTAGGTTCAGAGAGTCTCATAATTAATAGCAATAAGATTATTAGAAAATAAAATGTTCAGGAAATAAATATCAAGGAACAATCAATGTTGAATCAAATTAAAAAGCGCAGGTGAAAAACCTAGCAGTTTCCTCACATGTCAAGAGCGGGAAATAACCTTGGGAAAAATTTAAACTTATAGTTTTGTGGTTTGTTTATAATTAGGGTAAATTCTCAAATATTGCATAGTAATTCACATTGTATTAAACTTTCAAAAATGGACTTAATAAGAAATTTTGGAGCCTCATTTTTAGTATTTTTTTTCTTGAAAGCTGAATATTCAGTCACTTAATCATCCTATAACTGTTTTGCTCAACCATTAGTCAGCAGCAACAAAACTATAACATCTGCTCATATCTCATTTTTCCCATCTAGGTAGACAAAAAAATATCTAGAATTAAAATAATTAATATGTCATTCTGAAATATTTTACAAAACAAGTATGTTGGCACAAACACTTTGGAAAATTATTTGGCATTCTCTATTAAAACTAAATATAGGTGAACACCATGATCTTACAATCACAGTTCAAGAGGAATAAATGCATATGACCAACAAAAGGCATATGTAAGAATGTCATATTAGTCTCAAGCAAGGGCAGCTCAAATATCCATCAATAATAGAATGCATAACAACTTGTGAATTTTGTGTAATAGGGCACCATAGAGTACTAAAAACATGCTTCTGTTACATTCATCGACATGGATAACCATCACATCCTGTTTAGCAAAATAAACAAAAAGCCGTATGTGAAAGAATATCTGTAGCAGGATCCCATTTATATGTGGAGTTCAAAAGCAAAACTGATGGCAAAATGTCTGGAATAATGGTTACCTCTAGGAGATGGCATTGATTAGACTTGACAAAAGGAACCTCTTGGATTGCAAGAAATATTTTGTATCATAATGTCAGTGGTGGCACTGCAAATGTGTACATATGTACAAATGTCTTTGAATATATGGTGATGATCTAAGCACTTCATTATAACTAAGTTACCTCAATTAAAATCATAAAAATTGGGGACGCCTGGCTGGATCAGTTGGTTAAGCGACTGCCTTCAGCTCAGGTCATGATACCAGAGACCCGGGATCGAGCCCCACATCGGGCTCCCTGCTCAGCAGGAAGCCTGCTTCTCCCTCTCTCACTCCCCTTGCTTGTGTTCCCTCTCTTGCTGTGTTTCTCTCTGTCAAATAAATAAATAAAATCTTTAAAATAATTATAAAAATTGATGTATTCCAGTATTTTAATTTAAGAATACAGGCTAATTATTGATAACAAGATTTTAAAAAATAGTGATTAATACATAGCATGTGATTTAAAGAAAACAAAAATGTTAACTTGAAAAGATATATGTATTATAATTCTTAAACTATAACATCAACATTCCCTTTCTAGAAAAATATACCCTAAAATAGAGACTGGTAAAAAAGAGTAGAAATGGATTTATCATACATTATTGTTTTAAGTATAAAATGATAGTAAGTCAGATCTTTAATATTGTTAGTTTCAATATAAGCCATAATTGGCTGCTGTGTATAGCAGTAAATAATTCTAAAGCCACTAGAGTATAGTTTCCCAAATCATGTTTCCTAGAATAACAGAAGGTGTTCAAAATTTTCTATAGTCAGTTTAGTTGGGAAATTCTAGGTTAAGCAAAGTTTAGGATATTTCTCAGACTTTAAAATGCTCTGTAGATTTTCACAGAAGCATACTATGCAGTTTTCTCCAAATGACTTGGTCATTAGAATCCATTTTCAGCGGAACATTTCATAGAAATAAGGTTCTCAGAGGCAATGAATACAGACTTTCAAGAGGTGAATAATGGAATTTACTATATCAATCAAAAGTAAAATTCATAAGATCTTAAGGAAGAGTTTTCCAAAAAGAGGGACACTAGACAAAACAACAGGGTTTGAACTATAGCACAAAACCAATTCTATTTATGATTTAAAGAGGCTGGCTGTTCACAGGGGAGAACCAAGAGGTGTTATTGTTGTTGTTGTTGTTGTTAGCTTTTCTATTCACTCATTCGTTTGTTTGTTTTTGAGAACACATGGTTATTTGGCACACCAAGCTTTGAAGAGGAAGCTTTAGGAGCTGAAGATCTAGTAGAATTGGTAAAAATATGCTTGTCCTGGACATATTTGTACATATAATATGCATAGGTGATACAAGAGCATAATTATGATGATAATGTTTAAAACAAATACATCAGAAAAGATGTCCCTTAATAGGTGGAGTCCCTATCTACCCTTTCTTATGAGATGAGTTATTCCCAAATCTATCACTACTTGATTTTAGCAATTTGGGCACAATAACAATTAAGACCTAAATTATTCACTAGCCAAATGAAGACAGAATTGTAGAAAAATAAGATACATTTCAACTTTCAGTTTCAGTGATGCCTTTGTAATGGGTGTATAAATAAATGCAAATATGTTTTACAAATACTTGATTTTCTTTCCTGAAAAACTTTTAAACTTGTCTTCTCTTTCAATTCTTTAAAAGATTTTATTTATTTATTTGACAGAGAGAGAGAACACAAAAGGGGTAGTGGCAGGGAGAGAGAGAAGGAGGCACCCCAACAAGCAGAGAGCCCAACACAGGGCTCAATTCCAGGACCCTGGGATCATGACCTGAACCAAAGGCAAATGCCCGACTGAGTCCCCCAGGTGTCCCAGTTGTCTTCATTTTTTAAAACAATATATATATTTGACTTTAAGGACCCCGGAGTGGTACAGTCACTTAAGCATCCAACTCTTGATATCAGCTTATGTCTTGATCTCAGGGTCAGGAGACTGAGCTCTGCCTAGGGTTCTGCATTCAGAGCATTCATTCAGGCACCTGGGTGGCTCAGATTTGCCTTCGGCTTAGTCATGATCTCAGGGTCCTGGGATCAAACCTAAAACAGTAGTCTGCTTCTCCCTCTCCCTTTTATTCCTTTGTCCCCCCACCCCTTCCTGCTCTTGTTCTTATGTTCTCTCAAATAAATAAGTAAAATCTTAAGAAAAAAAAATTAGCTCTCTCCCTCTCCCTGCCTCCTGCTTGCACATTCTCTCTCTATATATGATTAATTATTTAATTAATTAAATGATTAAATATGTTTAGTTTTAGCTTATCTTCATCTTTCAGGGATAAATTTGATTTCTGGGGGCATCTACGAGGCTCAGTCCATTAAATATCTGACTCGATTTCAGCTCAGGTCATGATTTCAGGGTTATGGGATTGAGCCCTGCATCAAGCTCTGTGCTCAGCAAGGAGTCTGCTTGAGACTGGTACATGTAAAGGCCTGTACTCTGAAATCTATCAAACTGACGAAAGACATTGAAGAGGACATGAATAAATGGAAAAACATTCCATGCTGACATAGTGGAAGAACAAATGTTGTTGAAATGTTTGTATTACCCAGAGCAATCGATACCTTTAATTCAATTCCTATCAAAATACCAACAACATTTTCACATAGATAGAACTAGTAATTTCAAATTTATATGGAACCACAAAGATTATGAATAACCAAGTTAACCTTGAAAAAGAAAAACAAAACTGGAGGCATCACAATTCCAGACTTCAAGTTCCATTACAAAGCTGTAGTGATCAAAACAGTATGGTACTGGACCAAAAACAGACATATAGGTTAATGGAACAGAACAGAAAACCCGGAAATGAACCTACAACTGTATGGTTCATTAATCTTTGACAAAGCAGGAAATAATATCCAATGAGAAAAAGTGTCTTCAACAATAAATGATGCTGGGAAAACTGGACAGAAACATGCAAAAGAATGAAACTGGAACACTTTTTTATACCATACACACAAATAAATTCAAAATGGATTAAAGACCTACATGTGAGACCTGAAACCATAAAAATCCTAGAGCAGAGCACAGGCAGTAACCTCTTTGACATTGACCATAGCAGCTTCTTTCTAGATATGTCTCCTGAGGCAAAGGAAACAAAGCAAAAGTGAACTATTGGGACTTCATCAAAATAAAAAGCTTTTCCACAATGAAGGAAAAAATAAACAAAACTAAAAGGCACACTATAGAATGGTAGAAGACATTTGTAAATGATGTATCCAATAAAGGGTTAGTAACCAAAATATATGAGGAACTTCTAAAACTCAACATCCAAAAAACAAATAACCCAATTAAAAAATGAGCAGAAGATATGAACAGACATTTCTCCAAAGAAGACACTTAGATGACCACCAGACACATGAAAAGATGCTCAATATTACTGATCATCAGGAAACTAAAAATCAAAACTATACTGCTGTATCAACTCACAACTGTCAGTAGAGCTAAAATCAACAACACAAGAAACAGCAGAGGTTAACAAGGATGTAGAGAAAGGAGAACTGTCTTGCGCTGTGGTAGGAATGCAAACTGGTGCAGCAAACAATATGGTGTTATATATACACCTATGTGTACACACACACACACACACACACACACACACACACACACACACAGGAAGAGAAAGGAATATTACTCGGCGATGAAAAAGAATGAAATCTTGCCATTTGCAAAGACATGGATGGAGCTAGACTATTATGCTAAGCAAAGTAAGTCAGTCATAGAAAGACAAATACCATATGATTTCACCTATATGTGGAATTTAAGAAACAGAAAAAGTGAATGGGGAGGGAAAGAGAGAAATACCAAGAAATAACTCTTGGTTATAGAAAACAACCTGAGGGTTGCTGGATGGGAGGTTTGCAGGGGACATGGGTTAAACAGATTATGGGGGTTAAGGAGGGCATTTGTTGTGATGAGCACAAAGCATTATACTAAATTGCTGAATCACTAAATTGTACCCCTGAAACTGACATTACATTGTATGTTAACTAACTGGAATTTAAATAAAAACTTAAAAATGTAAGAGTTATAAAATTTATTCATATACATTCTTAAAAATAGCTATATTAACACTTCTTACATACCTATGGTACTGACTGGAATGTAGAACCCAGTAGGATTAACTATGCTTTGCTTTCTTACTCTTCAAAATGAAGTAATACTTCATTTTTAAGACTTGCTAAAACTCTAATATAATGTGATAAAGCAGAGACATATTCTCATTACAGCAGTTATATGTCTTTTTATTCTTTCTTTTCCTAACTGGAGTTTTAATTCCTTCTTGTCAATGTTAGTTCTGCATGTCTGGTTTGCACATTGTTAATCTCACAGAAGTGAGTTATAGAGATGATATACTAGAAAAATATTGTTTTAGATATTAAACTGGGTATGACTGATTAATGTAAGTGACTCATAAACTAACTTAATAGATGAATTCCTAAATTTGTTAAAAATGAAACGAGTGAAATAAATGTGAGATTTTAAATTATATATATTTTATATATTAATATATAATTATATAACATATAACCCTAAATGTACATATAAATAAAATACATAGCTATAAAATATAGCTATGTATATCTTAAAGTGCATTGTAATAAAATATAGCATTATTTTAGCCACATCTAGTTTGTGTTATTATAGCTTTTGATTATGATTATTAATAGTTGTTTAGTTAACCATTTACAACTCTGTCCAGAGGTAAAATCTTTTTATTGTCTTCACATTGTTTTCTATGAAATCACACTAAAGACTTCAACAGTAGCTATATGTAGTTTAAAATTTAACAGTGATATAAATATTTCCATAAAATAATTATATATTTTTGAAGTACTGAGGAAGTGTAAACATTTCAATGACAGTAAAATAAAAAGAAAAATAATATTATAAAAAATGAAACAATTTTGGACATTTCACAAATAAAATTTATGAATAGTCAGTACACAAATGAAAAAATTCTCAATGTCATCACCTGTCATCAAAAAATTCATATTAAAATTACAATAAAGACCACTCTTCAGAATGACTAAAATTAAAAACAGAGACCAGCAAAAGTTGCATAAAGGTAAAGTAGCTGGAAATTTAATACATTTCTGTTGAGAATATAAAATTATTCATCTTTAGAAGAAGTTCTGAGTGTTTCTATTTTTTCTTTTTTTAAGATATACTTATTTATTTGAAAGAGAGAGAGAGAGAATGTGCAGAGGGAGAGAGGATCCTCAAGCAGACTCCATACTGAGCTCAGAGCCTGAGGAACCAAAATCAAGAGTGCTGGGGTGCCTGGGTGGCTCATTAAGTATCTGCCTTTGGCTCAGGTCATGATCCTGGAGTTCCAGAAATGAGCCCCACATGGGGCTTCATGCTGTGAAGGAAACCTGCTTCTCCTCTCATGCCCTCTGCTTGTGTTCCCTCTCTAGCTGTGTTTTTCTCTGGCAAATAAATAAATAAAATCTTAAAAAAAAAAAAAAAAGAATTAAGAGCTGGACCCACTGAGCCACCTAGGCACCCCATGGTGGTTTCTTCTTAAAGGAAAAATACCTAACTTAGAAACCAGCAAGTCACTAATAACTAGTAACTATTAACCCAAGGATAATGAAAATATACAACCAAAAAGACTTGTACAAGAATGTTCATAGACACTTCATTCATAAGAGTTCCAAACAGGTTTTCACCCAGAGGAAGTAGATTTAAAAATAAAACAAAATAAGGACACCTGGGTGGCTCAGTCATTAAGCATCTGCCTTCAAATCAGGTCATGATCCCAGTATCCTGGGATCAAGCCCCACATCAGGCTCCCTCTCCTATTCCCTCTGCTTGTGCTCCCTCTCTGTTTCTCTCTGTCAAATAAATTAATAAAATCTTAAAAAATAAAATAAAATAAAACAAAATACTGTGATACATTCATATGATAACATGTTACTCAGTGATAAAAGGGAATGCACTATTGGGAAACAACATAAATGAATATCAATAACATTATTTTGAGTGAAACAATTATTACACAAATCTGCATATATGGTATGGTCCCATGTAAATGAAATTTTAGAACAGATAAAACTATACTATAGTAAATAATATCAGAACATGGTTGGCTCTAAGTGAATGAGGGGTTCAGAGATTGACAGGGAAGAGGCGTGAGGCAACTTTTGGTGGGAAGATGATGACTTTCGGTATCTTGAATACAATTGTATTTTTTTTAAGATTTTATTTATTTATTTGACAGAAAGAAACACAGCTAGAGAGGGAACACAAGCAGGGGGAGCAGCAGAGGGAGAAGGAAAATGCAGGGGAAGCCCGATGCGGGACTCAAGACTCGATCCTGAGACTCTGAGATCATGACCTGAGCCGAAGGCAGTTGCTTAACCAACTGAGTCATCCAGGCACCCCTACAATTGTATTTTGATGTTTATTGGTGAACTGTACACATTTGTCAAAATTCAAAAATTAAAGGTTTAAGATTGGACTATTCCATTGCGTATAAAATGTATCTCCAAAGAAAAACAGTTCTAAATAAATATGTAACTCTAATTAATGATATGAACAAAAATATTTCATAAAGAAAAGCTTAATGTCTGTAATGTAGTTTGAAATGAATAAAAAATAGGAGAGATAAATAAATGAAAAGAAGTATGGTGATACACATAAAGAAGCGCACATATACATGTGAGAACCAAGCATAACAAAATATTTATCTGTGTTTTTCTTACATTGATATTCACTGTAAAGTTCATTTAAATTTGTTGTATATTTAAATTTTCATTCCAAAATTTGGGAAAAATAAAACTTAAGGTATACATAATTCCTTTCAAAAATTTTCTACACCTTTACACAATGAAGAAAAGTATTTATACTACTTCAAATAATATATTTTAAAATTTTATGTTGCTATATTTAATTATTTTAGTATTGTCAGAACACCTGCTTTTGTGAAATCTTTATAAAAGTTATAAAGCTAATTGGCAAAATATCCTGCATAATGTTGATAGTGGGGGAGGGGTTGTACAGGTTTGGTGCCAAGGGAATACGTGCCTTCTGAACTCTCGGCTGGTGGTTAACTTAAAACCTCTCTAAAAATACTGGTGACCATAGAATAACACTTAGAGTTGTTGAATCACTATGCTGTACACCTGAAACTAATATAACATTGTGTGTCAACCACACTCAAATATAAAAAAAATAAATAAAAAAGGAATTATTTGACGGGGGTGGGAGGAAATCTATTTAAAAAACTGGGAAAGAGTAAAAGAGACCCCTATCTTGGGAGAAAACAAAACCTTAATGCCAGCGTTTTTTATAATATATGTAAGTAAACTTCTGATAGAATGTTTAAAATAGACATTTTTTTTAATTCGTTATTTCTACTAATGATAGTATAATGATTGACAGCCCCATCTCTGAATAGGCTGTTTGTTTAACCCACACAACTGATAAAATCGCAATCACTTTCAGACAGTCTGGTGACTAGTTCAACATCTTTTTTTTTTTTTAAGATTTTATTTATGTGACAGAGAGAAGCACAGCCAGAGAGGGAACACAAGCAGGGGGACTGAGAGAGGGAGAAGCAGGCTTCCCCTGTGGGACTCGATCCCGGGTCTCCAGGATCATGACCTGAGCCGAAAGCAGTCGCTTAACCAACTGAACCACTCAGGCAGCCCTCGTCCAAAATCTTAATCAAGTATGTTTTTTCTAGTGCCTTGTCTGGCAAATACCCATAGTCACTGCCATTTATTTCCCCATAGACTAGTCTCTATGAAGCAAACTCTCTGGTTGTCCCTGAAGGCTGGTCCCCTTGCTGGGTATTCAATAAGGTCTATTATTATATTTTCAATCAGTTCATTTGAGATGTTTACTTCACCAATAATCAGGCAAACCAATATGTGTATTTAAGAACTTAATTTGAATCATTTTGTTCAGTCTCTTTATATAGCAGCTACTTAAGAAATGCCTGTTGAAATAAAGAGTGAATGCATGTTTTTGTTGACTAAAAACTGGACTCAAAAAACCCTGTTAATTTAAGGGGGCGGTGTGTTAAAGGAAAACAGAACTGTTCTGGAAGACAGGAAACCCAGGTTCTAATCTTAGCTTTGTAACACCCACCTGTGTGACCTACAACAAAGAACTTTGCCTCCCAGGCCCTCAGCTTTCCTATCTGTAATGTGTGTGTGTGGATAGATAGATAGATAGATAGATAGATAGATAGATAGATAGATAGATAGATGATATATTGATAGATATAGATAGATGGTAGATGATAGATAGATGATAAATAGGTAGATGGATAGATAGATGATAAAGATAGATAGATTATAGATAGATAGATAGATAGATATAGATGGTAGATGATAGATAAATGATAAATAGGTAGATGGATAGATAGATGATAAAGATAGATGGATAGATAGATAGATATAGATAGATGGTAGATAATAGATAAATTATAAATAGGTAGATGGATAGATAGATGATAAAGATAGATAGATAGATTATAGATAGATAGATAGATGACAGATTGATAGATATAGATAGATGGTAGATGATAGATAGATGATAAATAGGTAGATGGATAGATAGATGATAAAGATAGATAGATAGATAGATAGATAGATAGATAGATAGATAGATAGATAATAAATAGAGATAGAGATTTAAATGGATTGAAATATGGCTCTAAAAACCTAACTCTCATAGAGGGCACTGATACTCAAAATAAGCAGTAAGTAATATTAGTTAAAAATAGCACCACACTTTTCAATTGTGACTTGTATACCATAGGGTACTTATCCTTTAAACATGCTGACTGTCAAACTCGTAAATCAGGACATTCTCTTTCATTTATAATACAAAGCTTTGCTAATTGAATTCACAATAGAATTTCAATAATGAAAGATGCACAAGACAACTTATAATTAATTTACACATTGAAATAGTGAATGCAAATGCTAGCTTGTAATATATTAATAATAATTATTAGATAAATGTATTTTTACTTCATTTACCTGTTAACTCACAATCCTTTTTCCTACATCTACAGTTTAGCATAGCCACATTGAAACCTGTTAAAACAACATACCTATATTTTATTTATTTTATTTTTTGGATAGGAGGTAGCATGATGTGTTTAATTAGCAGAAAGTGAGGGTGTATTAATAGTTTATTTTTCTAGCAAGCTAATATATGTAGCTAACATCCTTTCCACAGAAATAGTGAGAAAAGACAACTAGATCAAAAAATAAGGAAGCTTTGGAACTCAGTCTAAAGAAAATGAACAGTAATGACAAACTTATTTCATAGCACCTAGGTCCTAATATTCTGGTGTTTCTTGATCAGTGTAGATGGATAAATGTTCAAACAAAACAGGGGTAAAGCCACTTTTTAACTGTCAGGGTAATTTTTTTTTTAATTATGACTTTGGATAAAAGGAAGCACTATAACTCAAATCACTTGAAAATCCATACTGAGGTGGAAGAAAGCATGATATGTGCCTAAGGCTGATGCATAAGTAGAGTTTTCTGAAATCCTGACAAGCTTGGCTTTAATGTACTATGTAAATTTGACTCTGTGTACTTTATTACATTTTGTGAACAGATGTAAATAGAATACTAAAACATCACATTTTTAACGTTTCAAAACTTTAAATCTTCAGTGTACAGTTGCTCTATTTTTTCAAGTGATAGCTACTGTTAAATCTTTACAATAATAGTTTAATGTAGAGTCAGAGAAGTTTAAGGGAGCATCCTTATTGCAAGCAATAATAATGGCTCCACTTTGAGAATTCATTCTTGAATGGATCAAATGACAATTTTCTGTAGTAGGTCCTCATCTTGAGAATTTTAAAAGGCAGATATATCCCTTTGTTTACTTATTTTTGTTAATCAAAATGATTCAGGCCACTGCATGCCAATTTCCCCCAGTTTATCAAGTTTACTTTTTTTTATTTTTTATTTTTTAAAGATTTTATTTATTTGACAGAGATAAACTATAGAGCCAGAGAAGGAACACAAGCAGGGGGAGTGAGAGAGGGTGAAGCAGGGATCCCTATGTGGGACTCTATCCCGGGTCTCCAGGATCATGACCTGAGCCGAAGGCAGTTGCTTAACCAACTGAGCCACCCAGGCACCCCTTCCCTGGTTTAAAGAAACAAACACGCACACAACACACTTCCTTTTTTTTTTTTTTTTTAAGATTTTATTTATTTATTTGACAGAGAGATCACAAATAGGCAGAGAGGCAGGCAGAGAAAGAAGGGGAAGGAGGCTCACCGCTGAGCAGAGAGCCCAATGTGGCACTCTATCCCAGGACCCTGAGATCATGACTGAGCGGAAGGCAGAGGCTTAACCCTCTGAGCCACCCAGGTGCCCCCACAAAACACATCCAAAAGTGAGCAAAATATTTTTTCCCCTTAAAGTTCCAGAAAAGACAAGGTTAACCAGCTAAAAGGTAAAATGAAACTATAACTATGGACTTGTAACTTTGAAACATACACAGCTTTAATTTGGGCTTTAGATAGAAATACTTGATGAAATCTCTCACTTCCTGTTAAAGGTGGTCCTCTCCACATGCATCAGGGGACAATCTTCCGTGGCGCCTCATGTTTCTGAGGCCTCATGAACCGAGACACTGACTGCTATTTGCTCTGGACCATCTGTTTAAGGATTTTTGTTTAAAAAACTTCCTTGAAACATAGATAATGTTTCTCTCTAGAGCAAAGAGAAAGTTCTTTATAGCCTTAGAAAAGAGATTGTATCTCCATTCACAGTGAAGAGCAGGAATGCTAACTTTCCAGTATAATAAAGATAATGTCTTCCTTGGATACAAAGAACAGGCAGGCTTATGACCCATGTAGTAAAGCTGGTGTCCTTCACCTCAGAGATCTTCTCATGTAACACTCCCTGTGGTATGTGCAGGTGGAACCCAATCGTGCTTATACTGCCTTATGGCAATTGGGCTCCGGGAACTAGCTCAGTTTAATACTAGAATCCCATTTCTCAAAAATAAAATTTCAAAAATGTTCTGGTTTTTCAAACATAATTTCCTTGATTAAAAAAATTGAGATTTATTAAAAATATTCATCATTATGATCCATATGGGATTAATATATCAACATATATATTAATTAGTTTAATCTTTAATATTTAGTTATTTGACCAGTAGTCTTTCTTTCCCTTCATCACCATCATTTTGCTCTTAGATAGTGTGCCAAATTGCTTCCTGACCTCCACAAAATATATTAACATTTTAGGGGCCTTCCTTTGAACATGCTGCAAGCAGTCATAGATTTCAGATAGAAGGGCACACTTTTTCCTTAGTCAAGAAATAATGCTCCTGGATTTTCCTGAAGGTTTACAGGCTCTAAGTGGTCTTGGTTTTGATGTGTTCTTTAATGTTTGTCTCCTTCCCTAGAGCTCTCCCCTGCCACTCTTCACCAATCCTCAGCTATCATTCTTTTATACCAAAAGTCAAAAATCATCTCCCACAAATGATGCCTTTGATTATACTGTACTGTGGGGCATAGCAACACTCTCTAAATTATGTCAACTGTTTGCCCCTTTGCACAGTTACTACTCTCATAGACAAACATGTTGATTTAGAAGGTAAAGGAGTCGTAAGGCATTTTAAGTTTGCAAGGGTAGCTTTGAACCATAAAGCTGGACATAGCATTCTCTGGCCACATAACAACGTAAGAATTTTAAGGTCTCTAAGTGGTCCCACTAGGTGTAATCAAAAAACATTCTTACTATCTTCATAAGATCTTCCTTCAGAGGCACCTGGGTGGCTCAGTTGGTTATCACCAATAGCAAACAATGCAGCAGTGTGATGAGTGCTGTAGGCTAGAAAAGTGATGTAAGATCTAGTACTGTTCCTAACAGGATTCATAGCCAATCAATTAGAGTATAGGACAATATGCTAGAATATTAGGGCATACATATTATAGTGTTATAAATACAACAGGAAGTTACATTGTGGTGGGAAATTATGATCCACCAAGTAGTAGAGACAAGAAAGAAACAGAGAAAAGAGTAAGAAAAATCCAGAGTGGAATTGAAACAAGAAGCCAACATGGCACAGAAAAGGAGCCCAGGATTTCTGATGAGGTGACGTGAGTCTAAGTTCTAGTTCTGTTTTTATTGGTGAGGATGGGCTACCATGTGGTGGAGGTAACAAGTAACTCCCAATCTCAGCAGTTTAAAACAAAAGTGTTTTGTTTTGTTTTGTTTTGTTTTTCTCTCCCTCTCATTTCACATTGCAAGACAACCACTAATTGTCGGGTGTTTTACTCATCCTAGTTACTTAGAACTTGGGATGATTAAGCGACCACCACCTTGAACAGATGCTGTTTGTAATTCTAGGCAAAAAAGAGAGTTCAGGAACATTTTACAATTGTAATTAAATGTTCAGCCCAGATGCATTCCATGGCACTTCTGTTAACACATTGGTCACTAGACGTCTACACAGTCCCATCTGAACACAAAAGACATAAAATCCCACCTTCCTACCATGTGATAAAAATGTGAAGCAAATAGGAAATATATGGCACACAGGTCAAATTAGTATGAAAAGTTCTCATTGTGTACTCTGCACTAAGTTATTTAGTCTCTTGTATTAAATCCTAAATCCTTTCTCCTCACTTTCTAGATATGTGGCATTAAAAATTACTATATATTTGTGAACTCCAGTTTCCCCATCTATGGAATTACAATAAAAGCACTTACTACATAGGAATATTCAGTAATTAAATGACCTAATGTATAGAATAAAGGTAATAATTTCCTACATTTCTTGTTCCATAAATGCTTTCTGAATCAAGACAATTAAAACACATGATCAGCTCCTTCAGACATATTGTAGACTATAATTACAATTTCTATAAATAACATGATGGATTTATATGCTATTCATATTTATGATACAGACAAACATGTTTTCAGTCACATTTATGTGTACATGAGTTGCAAATGACATAAATGTATACATGTATATTAATATTTAAATCTACAACATTTCTATGTAATTTGACAAATAAATCACACTTTACTTTTTCCTACCTAGAAAAGATTCATTATACAGTTGGCATGCAAATATTTGGTAAATATGAGTTCTAAAAGTATATTTGATTAGATTCTACTACTAACACCTCTCTGGAAAAAATGTGGAAAATAGCTAATATACATCAAGTTCTTTCATATGTATTATTTTTTATTTCTTTCAAGTCAATAAATATATTCAATACAGTGGAGCCTAAACCAAATAAAAAATCTTCTTATCCATTGCCTAAGTCTTACAAAAATATAGACATTTATATTTTTTGTAATTTGAATGAAACTGATGGTTAAAAATAACAGATAATAGAAAATTACTCTATGTAATGATATTAAAACAACTCATTTTAAATATTTTATTATGTGTTGCTCTGTTGATTTCCTTCTCAAAAACAGAACAAATTATACCTAGGTAATTATTAATTATAATGAACTATATAATTATCATAAACTATATAACTATGTATCAGATATAGATATGATTTGAACTTATTCTAGTCAGCAGGTAGAATCATTCCTTACATATATATTTATAAAGTGTTGACTATGTGCCAGAACACAATTCTAGGTGATATGGTATAGCAAGATGAATAGTAGTTCACATCATAATGGAAGGAAGGAACATCCAAGACATGGATAAATAAATTATATATACACACACACATACATAGCCATGGGAAATAGTGAAAATATATTTCAAAAGGGAGATAAGAAATGCCTGCAACTGTTCCATTTTTAATTATGTTTTGGGGAGGCTTCGCCAATAAGGTTTCATACGAGCCCAGCCGCGTGGGGATGTCGCTAATGAGCAGAAAGTACTTGGTGAGGTTCTGGCGGGAACTTGTACATAATCCAAGGTACTTCTTTACTGCTGTCAAGTACACACTTTCACACACATACATATCTACACACTCACAAATGACTTTTATAGCTTAATTTTACCTCTGTCTTAAGTCATTTGAAAGTTAGGTATTACTAACATTCTGCCTCTCTGCTTTTAAATACCAGTATTCATATATTACATCTGACTATTTAGAGGTAAGAGCCACAGAGATGGAAAAGACTGGGGGGGGGCGCCTGGGTGGCTCAGTTGGTTAAGCAACTGCCTTCGGCTCAGATCATGATCCAGGAGACCCGGGACTCGGGCTCCCTGCTCAGCGGGAAGCCTGCTTCTCCCGCTCTCACTCCCCCTGCTTGTGTTCCCTCTCTAGCTGTGTTTCTCTCTGCCAAATAAATAAATAAAATCTTTAAAAAAAAAAAAAGAAAAAAGAAAAGACTGGGAGGTAACTTTGATCATTCTTGGTGATTATTAGTGTTTCTAAAATGGGCTTAATTCATTATGTTGTTTCTTTTCTTTAAGGGTTTACTAAATCTCACAGCAATGAATAATAAATAATTTATCTTCAGCATCCAAATTTAATTCAAAACGTTTTGTTTAGAAATGTACACTGACACATTAAAACCTTTGGTATTATATTTAGTAGGAGAACAATAAAAATAGCATTTTTCTGCCACAGAGTCAATTAAACTGTATCTATTATGTTCACAGCATCAGGAATGAAAGGATTAGAAAGGCATAGTTTCTGACCTCAAGACACGTAACTTAGGGTAGACATATAGCACAGAATACATATTCACTGGTATGCAACAAAATGAGCCAATATATTGTATTAATAATATGTTTTGAGGGTATTCATAAAGGAGTTATTATTTCTATGCTTTGAACTAGGATAAAACTGATTGCTAGTCTATGAGGTAGGGGACACAAATGATAATTAAAAGATAGTGGAACAGGTCAATTCTCCAGCTGCATTTATGCAGAAACTTACTTATATTTATCTGTGACTAAATTTCAACAATGATTTTTTATGAAGAACATTTTCATATTTTACTTATTTTTTTTCTGGCTATCAAACCTATACTGCATGTTACCTGAGTCAATTAATATAATAAATGTAGGTAATCATGAAATCCCTTAACATTTCTAAAAATTATGATTTTTCATATATCAAATGACTATTTTGGAGAGTAAATAAAATACTACATTTAAGAGCTTACTCTATGTCTGGCACATAAAAATTCCAGTCAAGGTTAAGCTTTATCAAAACATTATAATGTGAAAGAATTTCAACAAAATATATGCAGTATGTACAGATGTAATGTAATGCATAAAAATGTATGTATGTGTACAACACAGGTCTGAACTGAATGATCTACTTACATACCATTTTTTAAATTAATATAGTACTGTACTGTAAATGTATTTTTCTTCCTTATAATTTTTAATAACATCTTTTCTTTTGCTTACTTTATTGTGTGAATATAGTATATAACACATATAATATACAAAATATGTGTTCATTGATTGTTTATATTATCAGAAGTCTTCAATCGACAATAGACAATTATTAATTAAGATTTAGGGGTCAACAGTTATGCGTAGGATGCCTGGGTGGCTCAGTCAGTTAATCATCTGTCTTTGGATCAGGTCATGACCCCAGGGTTCTGGCTCAAGCCCCATGTTGGCTCTCTGCTCAGCAGAGATCCTGCTTCTCCTTCTGCTTCTGCCTGACACTCCCTCTGCTTGTGCTCCCTCACCCTTTCTCTGTGTCAAATAAATAAATAAAATATTAAAAACAAAAGTTATGCATGGATTTTCAACTATGCAGGGACCAGCATCCCTAAACACTTATGTTGTTGAGGGGTCAACTGGACTTATATTTATTTCAAGGTTTTTTTTAAGATAAGTAACATAAGAAATTTTAAAATATGTATTTTTCCATAATTAACATATAAGTTTTTGTCTTGTTTCCTATTTTCAGTGAAAATCAAAATGTATCATAAACTTTCAATTTGCTTGAATAAAAAGTTGCTTTAGTATTAAAGTTGCTCTATTATTAAAATGAAAACACTAGCTTAATTAATATAATTACATTATATGTCTAAAGTCAATTTATTTTATACTTGAAAATATTTAACATAAGGAAGTGAAGTATTTCCCCAATATTAATAACTGAAAATTATTTTTATGAAATTAAAAGGTCTGCCAGCCTATATAACTCCAGAGTGTATTGACATCTTTTTTGTCTACTTTTATTGCAAGTTAAAGATCAAAACATCTAATGCTTTAGCTTAAAACGTTCTAAATTTAATATGGGAATAACAGAAACTATCAAGCCTGTCTAGCTGATTAGGTCTTAACATATTTACTTATTTTTATGTCTATTATTACCATGACTTGATGTAAATTTTAATTGTCTTTAATGAGCCACCTCTATACTTTGTCAAGAAATATTTGCCAAGAAATACTTAATTCCCAAAATTATAAACTTCCAAATTACTACCATTTCATGTTTTTAAAATGTGCACTTTTATATGGAAATCATATTCTGAAGGCATATACTGAAATAAGTGCTCTTGAGTGAATAATAAAGCAGATACCTAGTAGTTCAGTTCATAATTGCTAGGCACTGTGAACAAATTCAGAATACTGACTGTACCTTGTGTCGCAATCTTATCAGAGGTTGGTAGGGCTGCAGGCCATATCCTACTTCTTTGGTTGGCCTTCCTTCTGACTCCAGAAAAATGAATCCAAGAACAAAAAGAGCTGACCAGCACTTAAACATTCTTATTGGTTCTCACCTGTGAAAATTAGCATTGGAAGAAATCAGAAAATGCATTATATATTGAAAAAATTCATCAAGAAATATTCAATAGTGCGTAGAAGTGCATTAGATCCACAGATCTAATCAAAACTTGTTGGCAATTGCCAACTGAATCCATAATAGATAAGCATCTCCAAATAAATACGATGATACCCTTGATCATAACAAAACTGTTTTTTTTCACTCATACAGCCTTACACAACATCAAATACATAGAGATATAAATGCCAATTAAAATGTATTGAAGAGAATTAGTTAAAATAAAGTTGAAAGAAAATTAAAAAAAACTTTGAACCATGGCCAAATTTCTAAGCATCTATATAGAGTACAATTACAACATCCTCTTAAATCTTGAATACATTTGATGAATAACACTTAATAAAACTATAGCTATTATAATTCACTAGCAAGACTGGTGAGAGTTTGATAAGGTAGTCTTCTATGGTAGGCACTTAATAAACCAAGGTACAACAAAAATTATACAGAAGGTTTTACTGAGTTATGAATACATTTCCCCAATACTACATAAAAGAATATTTTCTTTAAAATTTCTTAATTAGTGCTTTAAACTAAAAGCCATATCAGTGTGTCCACTGCTCTGTCTTTGAATAGAGAAATTGTAAAATTGTATTAATTTATTATCATAGGGCACCTGGGTGGCTCAGTGGGCTAAAGACTCTTCCTTCCGCTCAGGTCATGATCTCAGGGTCCCTCAGGAAACAGGGAGTCTGTTTCCTCTGCTCTCTGTGCCTGCCTCTCTGCCTACTTCTCATCTCTCTCTCTCTGTCAAATAAATAAAATAAAATCTTTTAAAAAATTATTATCATATAAAGTCTAAGCTCTCTTCCAAAAAACAAATCTGTACTTTGAATTAAACCATATCCCACTTTATCATTTTCACCAATGTATTTTTGCTGCTATTGTGACAATAGAGGCGCTCTTTCTCCCCCTGTTCATACATCTGACTTCTTGAGAAACTTAACCAGTTAATTACCCCTGACAGTTATTGTTGTCTAACCTTTCCCACTCAGTTATTAACTTCTATCTTTAAACATGCTCATATCATCTAAGATTTAAGATACTTTCTCTCCTCTACTTCCTGAATTTTCTGAAAGAGTTGTGTATCTCATTCTAGTAAATTTCTGAACTTAGTTTACTCAAGCATGTTTCTATCCCTACCACTCTATAAAAGTAAAAGTTCTTTATTTCAAGAAACAGTCCCTTCACTTGGTGTTTAAGATACCCCTGTCTTCCATTTCTCTAGAATTTATGAAAACTTCTCAGTTCCTTTGCAGGTTCACCCACTCCTTTGTTTTACCATTAAGTGTTATAGTTTATCAAATCTCATTCTTAGCCACTTACCTACTCTCCGCATCCAGCCAGACATTCAGCAGTGTCACTTATAGTTTTAATTACAGTTACCTCCTGCTTTTCAAAAGTTCACATTAGACCACTTTGCTTTTAGGGAACACTGACACCTGCAGAACCTGTTTTCACTACCCAAAAGAAATCTGAAAAGGATTTTTGTTTTCATATAAAAGAAAAAAAAAGGCGAGAAGAGAAAATGGTGCTTAGCATTTGTTTTGAAGTCCTGCCTAGAAGCAGCATGCCTGGGGAGGGGGGATGGAGTAGAGAGTGTGACCCCACCAAGCTCCTTCCCACACTCAGCATCACATCTCAGCACCAAGCCACCAGGGTTGGAACTGTGCCTGTGAGCTTCTGTGCTTTATCTTGATTTATGTTGTGCATTCGGTAGCAAGATGGGTCCTAAGGTATCAGAAAAGCCTAAAAGAGGGGTCTGAGAACACTCAAAACGTTTTCCAAATAAATTAATGGTAATTGCTTCCTCCTTTTATGTTCTTTTTGGCTTATGAACGTTTTCATAGAAATGCTGTACTTTTGAAAGTAGGGGGAGCAGTTGCATCATTGCTTCTCATCTGATCTCCAGATTAAATGAGTTAACCTACTCACCAGTTCCACGTATATATTTCAAAAACAGCTCATGGTATACAAACCCCACATAAAGTCACATTTTCCCAGATTTTCTTTCACCCAATTAGTCAAGCTAGAAATTAAGCAGACAGCTTTGTCTCCCTTAACTTTCATGCTAAACCCATCCCTAAGTTCCATTATTTCTACCTTCAAAACATATCTCCCAAAATCAGTTTCTTTCCAGTCTACTGTCACAACCCAAGTTTAAGCTATCACTACCACATCTCCCTTAAACTGCCCCACGCACAACCTTACTGGCCATCCCCATTCATGCATGATTCCCTATGCAACAGCCCGCATAATCATGTCAAATGCAAATATTATAATGTCACTACCCTTGTTAATAAATTTAGATATACTCATTTACTTTTAAGATAAAAACCAAAATCCCTGACCTATCCTTCTGGTGCTCACAAACTCTAGGCTCTACATGTTTTTCTCTTCCTCTAAAGAACTGCTCTCCATCCATACTGCGCTTCATTTTGTCCTCTGAACTTGGTGAGACTCTTAGTGAGACTGGACCTTAGTTCCTCCTTACGAACTTGGAAGTGTAAGGAAGGAAGGAAGTACCTTACTTCCTCCACTTGAAATATACCTTCCCCCACCCCCATTTATCTCCCAAGACCTTTACATATCAGCCATATCCCTTAAGAATCTTTCCCCATAACATCAAGCCTGACTTAAATTTCTTAGTTACTTATGCTCATAGATCAGTTTTACTTCATTTCAGAGCAATCATTTGTAATTATTCATCATTAATATGATTATTTGAAGAATGTTGGACTTCTTCATTATATTACATATCTCTCTTTTTCAAACTTTATGAATACAGAGATCTGGGGTTTTTTTGTTTGTTTTTCTTGGTATTTTTTTTTCTCAGTATTATATCACCTGGGCCTAGCAAATTGTCTGGTACCTACTAGACACTCAATAAATGAATGTATAAATGAATGTCATCTTGCATTCAAGAGTAAAAAAAAAAAAAAAGATTGTGTTTTCTTGCATTCTGATGATATTGAATGCAATTTCTATTTCACTACCACTACAAAACATCTCAAAACTGAACCAGAAAACTAAATAATCTCATTTGCAATCCATCCCTTTGCTGTCATTTTGATGTATAGTCTAATACTTCTCTCGGAGGTAAATATTTGTTTATAAGACAACTGGATGGAATATATTGAATCTAAGATAGAGCCCAAGAATAAAGCAAACAGGGACCAACTCAGCTAAAGGGATATTTTCTAAGGGTTCTGAATACTATGCTCCTCCAGTTGTCAAATAAGAAAGGGAAGAAAGAGGCATGGCAACAACCTTGTCTCATTATGACAAGGTGAAGCTGGGTCATACATTTCTTAAACTACTCATTTAAAAGTTTTTATTTTTCTGTCCTCTCTCTCTCTCCCTCTCCCTCCCCCCACACACACATTCACACACACATATATTCCACATGGCACCAAATATTTCATGTACTATAAAATATAGATTAAATGAAGTTCCTTAATTTTAATAGGTGACAAAAATATATCACAAATCTTGGGTGAAAAAAACTTCCACACATTGATAATTAGGTCAGTAATCTCCTGAAATATTTTTCTGCCAAAAGGCAATAAGTTAGGAATGTCTGCTTTAAGAAATTTCACAAAAAGTTGGTAACAAGTCAACATGCAAATCTTCAGTGCATTATATGCAACTTACTTATTCAGTTTTAATCTACTTCTCATATTATTGGCCATGATTGATTTTTTTCATTGACAATCTTCTATTTTTCGTCTAAAATGTCTTATTAATACAAAGTTATACAAAAATTTAAAATATAAAAATAAAAATATACATGTTTTATCTCAGCAAAAGCTATCAGACAACTGGAGTGATTTATTTGGTGTCATGGATAAAATGAAACAGCTGATATTCAAAGTCAAACTGGCTTGGTCAGTTGAGCATCCAACTCTTGGTTTGGGCTCAGGTCATGATCTCAGGGTCATGAGATCGAGCCCTGAGTCTGGCTCTGTGCTAGGTGCAGACTCTGCTTGAGATTGTCTGTTTATTCCCCTCCCTCTACTCTGCCCCCTACTCACTCTCTTGATAGATTAGATTAGATAGATGATGATGATAGATAGATAGATAGATAGATAGATAGATAGATAGATGATAGATAATAGATAGATAGATGATACACAGATGATAGATGATAAATAGATAGATGATAAATGGATAGATAGATAGTTAGATGATAGATAGATGATAGATAGGTGATGGATAGATGATAGATAGATAGATGATAGATAGATAAAAATCTTTTTTAAAAAAGGTCAGATTTTCTTTTAAGAACTCTGATTTCTATTGCAGATAGGCATTGCGTTCAGCAGTGTTAGACAAGACAAAAACAAAGGCCAGTTTCCTCATTTATTTCTGTGAATGACTACCTTGCAAGATTTTTCCATTAAGATGCTACTAAGAAAAATAATTGAATCCAATTAGATAGCTATCAATTTGCAACCTAAACAAAAAGATGATACTTCTTGATGGATACTCAGAAAATAATTATCATTATCTTATTTCTCTTCAACTACAGGATCCAAATATGTCATTGTTATGTCTTTAAAAGTTCACTCATCCACAGAAGGTGTTCTAGAAATCATAAATCAGCAGTAATCGATCCCATGATATAGTGACTTATGATCTCACTTTCTCAGTACTGTAACCTCTGACAACCTGTTAGGTTTTCATAATTAACTGGCAGTTTGTTGATAGCTCAGTAAGAACACTGAAAATCATGTGACTAAAACAAACCAGCTGGAACAGATGGTGCAATAATGATCCTATGACTTTTCCTTACAACTTCAACATTTATATGGAAGCATCAGAAAACAACCTCGTTATTAGCTTAGAGAAAACAAAATGTTTACAATTCTATAAAGTATCTGCTTAACATTAGATTTAACAAAGTTAGACTTGAAAACGGTAAGGGGAATGGAGAAAGGTTTCTCTTGTTCAAAAAATAATATTTTTCTTTGAATCAAACTTTTATTCACCATATGGTGTAACATGCTGTGCTGCTCATGGCAGTAGGATTTAGAGTAGTTACATGATTTAGTAGATTCAAATTTCAGGGATTTTGATTTGTTTACACATTCTCTAGAATTTCACCTCACTTGGGAAAACAAAGAGTGGTAAAGTATCGCTTTAGAAACGAAATATAGCATTTGATATGGGGAAGGAAACTGGGGTATCATGCCTACAAATGAAGAAAATGTCAAGGTGAAGCAAATCTGCAACATTATCAAATGTTGCATAGAAGTCAAGTATCTGAGGGCTTCACCTGGAATATACTCATTGCCTCTCACTTCAGTCTAGAAATATACTACAGGTCTTCCAAGATAACTCCAGTCGCTTCCATGATGAAATCTTCCCTGTCAGTTTCACCTGGACTTGGCTGCTCTCTGCTGCAATTTTTACATATGTCCCTTATGTGTCTTTTCATCTTCCACTGTTGATTACCAATTTAAGAAGGTTACCATCCGGTTCTATCAGAGTCTCTGAGTTTCTTAAATTCCACAGACCTTTGTTTTCTTCTGTAATAGAGAAGTGGCCTAAATGATTACCAGTGCCTTTTTTCCTTTTTGGTATTCTATAATTCTATGACACAGAGAAATTGACTTCTAACCTACCCTGTCATACTGTATAATCCAAGCAAAACCAATTGCATTGCTTGGGCCTCATCTGTAGGAAGGGATTTATGGCCCTGTTTAGTCTAGCATCTGTACTAGATTTTTCCTTCTCGGTATATTTACTGATCTGGATAAGGATATAGGGAAGAATAGATTTGAGGGAAAAAACTATTATTCTTTTTTAGAAAGACTTTTTAGTAGTCCTACTGGAGTTGTTCAATAGTCATGGGATATAGGAACCTCTGGTTCAGCAAAGAGGCATGGGTTACATATACCTATTTGGAGTTCTTAGCATTTATCTGTCATCTAATCGAGGTATGAGGTGGGAAGAGATTGGAGAGGAGAACAACTCCAAAGACTACCTAAGCAGCCCTCAGGCAGGTTTAGGCAAAATAGAGTATTAAAAATGATGCTAGAAGGAAGAAAAAATGAAAATAATGAAGTTTTAAGTTTGGAGGAAAAGATGCCTGGAAATTGTCATTGAAATTGAATGACTGGAAGCCATAGCTCTTATCATCTGGCATGCTGTATTGTCACTGATTTGTTTATTCTCTGTTTCCAACCAGAATGTTAGCTAAGACAGGATTTCTTTGTCAATTGCCTGTGTGAATTAGAGCAGTACCTGGCATATAGCATGAGCTCAATAAATATTTTTAGATAGGTAAATGAATGAATAAATTAATGGTGATAAGTAATTAATTTGAAATAGTAGGTATACGTTAAGGGATTCTTAATAGGCTTCATATAATTGAAAATATTCATTAAAACTGACTATGAAATCAATCTAGAATTCAAGTTGCTGTTACTACAAAAGGCTTTTCTTTTACACCTCGATCAAAACCAGGTTTTCAGTGAGAAGTTCCTGTGGAAAAGCCTCCTTTGTCAAAGACTGAAAACGGACTGACAGTCTTTTCATTCCCTTAGTGCAACTGAAATTAGAAGGAAGACTAAAAGAAGTAAAAGAATATCATCTATAGGCAAATCTGTTGAGTGACTGTGTTTGGTTTTTTGACCTGCTTCAACTTCACACCTACTACTCTGAACTCTGCGGTTGAGTTCTAATTTAGTATTTCTCTTAGGAAAAAAAAAAATTTCTAAAGAATCTACTTTCATTATGGGCAATGGATTCTCCCTATCACAGAAGTAGATTCTTTCCATCGAGCAGTTAATTATCCTTATCAGAGCAATGGATTCTCCTAATGCTTGTCCCATCTTCAAATGTTCATTCTAATAAGCGTAGTTAAAAACGATACGAAAACAGCTACGAGTCACTGCCTTCATGTTTTTGGACCATTCTGGAGAGCGGCAAAGGAAAAACAGATAATGTGTATCCTACTAAACATGTTAGGAGAGTACCTTATAGTACCTAATTATCTAAAAATATTTTTCTTTTTTTTTAAGATTTTATTTATTTATTTGACAGAGAGAGATCATAAGTAGGCAGAGAGGCAGGCAGAGAGAGAGAGGAGAAAGCAGGCTCTCTGCTGCAGAGAGCCCGATGTGGGCCTGGATCCCAGAACCCTGAGATCATGACCTGAGCCAAAGGCAGAGGCTTAATCCTCTGAGCCATTCAGGTGCCCCTAAAAATATTTTTCTGATAGATATTATTGCTTATATTGAATTAAATATAATGAAAAAGAAATGTAACAGGATAAAGTGTCTAAGTTCAGAAAGGTGGTCATTGTCAAAACTGGATATGAATCCAACACTGACTCCATTCAAATTTGACCTATGGTTCTGTCATATAATTCTACTTTTAAAACACACAAAATGACACAGATATAAAAGAAAAGCTTGTACAAGTAGTAGCCATAGATAGCAAACAACTACTTATTCAGACTGGATATTATGAGGGAGATCTTTCACTTACATTCACTTTGGATCAATGTAAATGCAGATATAACAAACAAAAGCAGTGATCATAAAAGAAGTATAGCCATCTGACTTCTATGCCCATATTCCATGGGTAAGTGTCTTTCAATTCTATATGGACAACACACACATAAACATGGAAATTTCTTTAGTTCTTAATCCTATCTTATTAGTTCATATTGTGAGAGAGACCAAAACTTTTAACTGTAACACTTTGTTATATGTGTGGTACACTTTTTTCTTAACATCTGAGATAAGAATAGAATTATAATTGCTAAATAAGAATTATGACCATTACATTAATTTAACGTTCAAAGAAGGAGGTACTTCTATTTCAGTGACATCTGAGTCATTAATTTGGATGAACAAAACTGTCCAGTTTCCAACCAATTATACCTTTCAATAGCCAGCTTATTTGAAAAAGAAGGAAGCTAAATATAGATAAAATATATTCATTGGCATTTTTGAAGAACTGTAATGTGAAATGTATAATAATTTAAGCTTGCATTAGGAGAAAGTATTCACACTGAATTCCATTTCATTTAAGAAAAAGAGATGTGTACTCTGCTTTAAACAAATGAAAATCCTACATCATGAAAAGCATATTGGGCAGTAAATATTTGTTTTCCAAAATTATCTTTGCTTTACAAAACTATTTATGATGCAGTTCTATTAATGCCTCTGGTGCACCAAAAACATTTTTAAAATAAAAAATTTAAGTACAATATAGAATAAAATCATATTAGAGACGTAGTATACCCCTTCTTTTTATATGGGAAGAATATGATAAGCAGCAAGAATAACCGGTGTGCCCACGTTGAAGGTAGTCGTGGGTCTGAAATGTCACTATCCTGATTCAGAATATATTGTTTTTCTTTTAAATGCTACAATACATTTGACTACAATACATTCACTATAGAAAGAAAGGACACATGGATACAATTGCTTTCAGTGTCTAAGGCACTGTTTAGAAGCCACATCTCTGTGAACCTCAACAATTTTGTATTTACTACTCTCTACAATTTCCAAAAGGCAACAGAAAGGACATCAGCATCACAATCTCTACGGAATTATATCGCTTCAGTTGAATTTTCAGAATTTTGTTTTTGTTTTGTGCGTTTATTTTTTCACAACGCTCTTCACTGGAAAAGTAGTTATATATGGCTATGGTGAGAGTTATATATAGATGGTTACAGCAGTGCTTATATAATTGTAGTTAGTAGTTTCATATATATTTATTATATATAAATAAATATGTACTTTTCTATAAATAAATAACTTTTATGAACATATATAAAATTTGTGAGAGATATTAGTTACATAACCTTAGAGATATTTATAGTTGTACCTGGATAATTATATACAGTACAGAATATTTGACAACTGTGGAACAGAATGAAACTTTGGGTCTTGCTGCCTTTACCAAGGAATTGTATTAAATTATATAACCTTATGATACCCTGGACTTCAGATTGTAAGTACTAGCACCTCAAACTGATACAGAAAAACAAGACAGTGTACAGTGACCCATGACTCATATTCAATCTCCCAAAAAAGGTCCCCAGACTTGAATTTATAATACATTCATGATTTGATAGCAAAAATATATATTATGTGTAGGTTAAAATTAAATTAATTCATATGTCTGTTTTTATGATGACCTTCAACAGATGATATTAAAATAAACTTCATGTAATTATTTGTATACAGTTTATCAAATCATCTGCTGTCAGTTTCTTCTTCAAAATGACTAGAATGGAGTTATTTTAAAATAAATTTGATACAATATTCTGGATTATATATGTTGGTATACACACATAAAATGGGTCAATCAACAAAAAAGGGGCCTCAATTTCCCACCTTGCTAAAAGCTGTGGTCTGTAACATGGGCCAAGATGACTGGTTAAATGCATGTACTTATAAGACCAGCATAGTGTGATGTATCTTCGTGTGATGCACTTACTTTTCTGGACTGCATGTCCACCTGGCTTGTGTGTAAAAAGTCAAAAAAGAAGCAACTTCAATATTGTTTCTATATCTTTGTATGCAGTTTATTTGACATGATGAATTTCTCAGCTTTAGCTCATTTTTAGAGAAATCTGACATCAAACAGGCACTTTGCTTCTTTTGGTTGATAACCTGGAAACTTTCGTTTCTAAAAACTGTACCAAAAGTATTTTAAATGCTGACCTGAAACATGTTGTAATAGAAAGAATAATAGCTAAAGTCAAAAGATATGGAACTCTACCAGTGGCTGTGTTCATAAGTTGATTTTTTTAACACTTGCACTCTATGTCTCAACCCACTGTAATTCAGCTTCTACCAAACTAATCCATTGAAACTACACTCACAGAAATGACCACTTTACTTGACATTTTCTCCCTTTACCTTCAATCACGAAAAGTCTCATGATTTACCTTCACTTGCCTAGCCATGTTTCTGAAGTCTCTTTTCCCCACTTTCCTTCACTCATCTACTCTCTTAAGCTAATGTCTCACAGGTTTCATATGTTAAATTTAAAAGATTTTATTTATTTGACAGAGAGATCATAAGTAGGCAGAGAAGCAGGCAGAGAGAGAGGGGAAAGTGGGCTCCCCGCTGAGCAGAGAGCCAGCTGTGGGACTGGATCCTAGGACCCTGAGATCATGACCTTGAACTGAAGGCAGAGGTTTTAACCCACTGAGCAACCCAGGCTCCCCGTATGTTAAATTTAAAAAAGAAAAAAAAATAATCACAATGATTAAGTTCATTTTTTCTTTGTCTTTTAATTTATATTCTCAAGAAAAATTTAAGGAACAACATCTGTATGTCATGGCAATGCAAACAGAGAGTTACAAGTAATTTTCTTCTTTTCAAAGTAAGTACCAACTGGAAGTAATCATGGAAACTAAAACTAACCCATCACATTGATCATAGTTTTGTTTGTTTGTTTGTTTCTCCTAAATGCTCTGGATGTGACTTTATTGCACAAAGTCCTATTACTTCAGTTTGTATCTAAGCTATAGTGGTAAGTTTGCCTAACATAATATGAAAAACAATGCTTTAAAGTTTAAAAATAATAATATATTATATGACCTTGATGATATTGCCCTAGCTCAAGAGAAGAGAAAATCATTATAGGCATTGTCTTCTGAATTCATTGCCTTCTACCTTGATGAGCACTTAAAATGTAAATTAAGGAAGAATGCAGCTCTTAGGATTGACTCTGTCTAAAATCCCAAAGGTACTATGTTACAGATTTTATTTGCTATTAAAAAAAATCATTGCAATTTTGTCAATGTCAGATTTTAAATTCAACCTATTCTATACCAAGGTTTCTAGCAGCCTATGTCCTTTAAATCAGGGACTACATTTATTGTACAGGAAAAAAAAATCTGCCACAGTTTAACAATAAAGTGCTGCACAGGGAACAACTTAATTTCTTCTGTATTTAAAACTGAAATACCATGGGGAAAACTTGCCCGTTCACTTAGGTCAGCTAAGTCTCAGAGGTATTCTACTTCATATTCAGGAAAATATGGGGAAAGCCCAAGGATGGAGTCCAGTTAGTAGCAGAAGTCATGGAGACCCAGAATATTTTCCAGAACAACCTAATACCTCCCAGAAGGAGAGATGTGGGCCACCATGATGTGGAAGGGAAAGGGAAAATGGATTAATCTGACCTAGTTCTGCCATGAGGATTTTCACAAAGTTTCTCAAAATCCAAACCTCCAAGCTTTCATGAAAAACAGAGAAAGCAGTGAGTAAAACCAAGCATAAAGGTCAATTTCAGCTAAGTCAACTGAAGATGAGCACATTACCAGTGATTGGAACCAATGTAGACAAGTGTAGTTGAAACTTTCCAAGAAATGCCTAGCAGGAATGAACAGAAACTGTAGTGGCTAGTTGTGGCCGAAGGTGACTGCAGATTAAAACTCCAGTCATGAGCAAACACACAGAAAAAGCTGAGTTAGTTCTAAGTGACATAAGAAAACCAAATTTTATTTTATACCAGTGTTTCAAATTTAAAAAAATAAACTGCAGATAAAAGGTTGGATTTAAGAAAAAAATGTAATAGGTTTAGAAAGAAAGAAAACTGAAGATGAGAGGCAAAGAGCAGAAATATAATGTTTTACGATTAACAGTAAAAAGTGCTTATTGGATATTTATGGTGCTCCAGGCCAAGCGCACTATGTGCTTTCACATTCTTGGTAACAATCTATTAAGACAAAATCCACTAATTTAGGTAGACTAGACATATGAATCCAGGTAATATACCCTTATCAACCTACCAGAGTATACATCATTTGAAGCAACTGTTTTGAGAAGAAAATAAAGGCAAGGCGCAGGTACCAGTTTGATTTCTGAGAACTTCACTTATGAGGTCTTTGGGGTGTCTCCTAATTAAATTTAGGGGCAAATACTTCATGGAATTTATTTATATAGAATTGGCGTTAACTTGCAACTCCATGTGGATACTGCCTCTAGTCTAAAGGCAGGTAACAACATTAAGTAGCAACATCCAAACCTCAGATGGCCTGCCTGAGGACACTTGTAATTCTGCAAAAACCCTGTAACCCTGACAACCAAAAAAATTTTTTTAGCAACTTTGGTTCTCCAATTTTTCTTTTCTTGGTAATGAATATAAAACTCCCAACAGAACTGGCTGGGCTCAAAACTGCCAGTAAAATTTATCTCCTTTCTTCTCTTCTCATGGAATTAGAACCAGAAATGACCATAATGATTCCTTGCTGCTGGAGGCTGAGAGAAATGCCTCTCAAGCTTCTTTAATAAGGGAATCTATTGCAAAAGAGCTCCTTGAACACCCGGACAGCAGCCAAGAAAATACTGAGTGGTAGCTGGAAAATCTATCAAAACTTCCCTCAAGCACACTTAAATGTTTTTTTTATTTCATTACTTTTCTTGAAAGAGCAAGCTACAAACTTGACTCAGTCCACTTACTGTCTTAAAGTAAACACAAAAATAGCAGAGGCCAACCCCTAGGGGGCGTAAATGCCTATAAAGCATAAAGGGAAACAAATTCAGGGGTCATCGCTTCCCCTCAACTTTGGCTTCTGAACCACTTATGTTTTCTAAATAAATTTCCAATTATATTTTCTATTTCTACTTTTAATTTTAATATGCATAATTTTAATTATAATGTATATAATTTATTGTTTAATGGCTCATAATAAAATTAATATTTAAGAAAAAACCTCCCTTTCATAAAAATATTCTCAAATATATATATTTTTTTTTCTAAGATTTTATCTATTTATTTGACAGAGAGAGAAATCACAAATAGGCACAGAGGCAGGCAGAGAAAGAGGGGGAAGCAGGCTCCTCCCAGAACAGAGATCCCTATGTGGGCCTTGATATTGTGATTCATATTTAAATTTTCATGGACCTCTAGTCTGTCAGTGCTATTTTGGATACTTACTTTCTAAGCAGCACATGATGTTTTCATTAACCATTATGAAAATCTGTCCTTTAGTAGGTGAATATAATAGTTTTACATTTATTAAGATTGTTGATATATACTAACATTTCTACAATTAGGTTTCTATTCCATGTATGTGTGTGCTGTTATTTTTTAACTTCTGTATATCTTTGCTTATTTTGTTTCTTTCTATTAAACTGAACATATTTTAAATACATCCTCTTCTTTTTCACTTTATTTAAAAGCTAAAGATGGATTTCTCCTGTCTAAAATATTCAATATAACTTGCATCTGAACAACAAAAAAATCTTAAGCTTTCAACATGTGTCCAAAATATAAGACCTTATATGAAATTAGTGATAATAATAGCTTCACCTTTAAAAGACAACTGGATATTAGATTACACTTAATGTCAATAGTTAATTTAACTTCTCCATTTGTCATTTTTTCCTTGCACACCATACATTTCCAATGGTTTACTTCTATGATGAGGTAAAGCTTTCTGAAATATTTCAGTGTGGGTCAATAAAAGGGAAATTGTATTGTTCTTTGTGTCTTAGATATCTCATCTTGTTCTTAATATTAATCATATTTTAGATGGGTAAGTAATCCTAAACTGGTAGTACTTTCTCTCCAACACTTTTAGATGTTTTGAGGCTTATATTAACTTAATGAGAAGACTTATGTTAACCTAATTTCCATTTCTTTGTAGAAAATGTGTTCTTTTTCCTTGGTAGCTTTTAATACCCTACTTGTTAAATTTATTTATTTTCTTTTTGTGCTTTATTCTTAATAAATTACACAGTAGTATTCTACAATTCATCACTTTTTGTTTTTCTCTATAACCTAGTGTATAACCTCCCCCATTTAACTTTTATATAAATGCCTATAGGTATGTTTGCCAAGATTTCAAATTGCTTTATCTTTTAAATATATTGTTATTTGGGGATGCCTGGGCGGCTCAGTTGGTTAAGCGGCTGCCTTCGGTTCAGGTCATGATCCCAGAGACTCCGGATTGAGTCCCACATCAGGCTCCCTGCTCAGCAGGAAGCCTGCTTCTCCCTTTCTCACTCCCCCTGCTTGTGTTCCCTCTCTGGCTGTGTTTCTCTCTATCAAATAAATAAAATCTTAAAAGAAAAAAAAAGAATCCTGAAATTTATTTTTTAAAAAAATATTGTTATTTGTATTTAAACTCTGATTTCATTTTATAATGTTATATTTTCAGATATTATGCCTCCTTTTACCTACTTGATGTTCCTAAATATATTTATTTAAAAATTTGCCAATCCACGGGACACCTGGGTGGCTCAGTTGTTAAGCATCTGCCTTGGGCTCCGGTCATCATCCCCGAGTCCTGGGATGGAGCCCTGTATCCATTGGGCTTCCTGTTTGGAGGAAAGCCTGCTTCTCCCTCTCTTGCTCCCCCTGCTTGTGTTCCCTCTCTGGCTGTGTTTCTCTGTGTCAAATAAATAAATAAATAAATAAATAAATAAATAAATAAATAAACCTTTAAAAAAAATTGCCGATCCTTTTTCTTAAATGGCATTTCTTCCAGAACATAATCACCTTTGGTTACATATTTACTTCTCTATTTGTCATGATGTTGGATGTGTGTGCATGTGTGTGCCTAAGATGAGGTGGATGTCTAGCTGTGTCTCATCCTACCTCCCCAGTCTAATATTGGCACCTTTGGGCTTCTTTCATGTTACTATGCTGAGAGCAGTGTAGTCAGTTGTCAAGCTTGTGATCAGCTTGCCTGATCATGAGGAGGTTTTCTGTTTTATGGGTTTTTTTGGTCCTTTTAAAAGCACTCGCCTCTCTCAATGCAAACCTTTATTTAATTTGCAGCACTAACCAATCTTTATTCCTCCATCTCAAGTCAATACTAACTCAATTCCTGAATTCAAACAGTTTAGTTCTATCACCTCCCAAAAATTTGCATGGAAAGTTCTTTCCCATTAACCCAAAGAACTAATTCTCCAGGGGACTTTACCTATTTCCCTATATATCCCTGGCTTTTGCCACCAACATCTTCTGCTTATCCCCACAATTATGCCTCTTTGATATCCCCCTTTTTGTTCTAATTGCTATTATTATATGTTTTATGCTAAGGAATACCCTCACAAGATAAATAAGGAAATGGGGTTTGCTTGTTTGTTTTTGAGTGTGCCTAAGGCATGCTCGCAATGTAATCCATCTCTGGCTATTGAACTTGCAAGGATGGAACCAATATTAACTAATTATTCAGTAAATTAAAAAAAATGAGTTGTCAAGAATTCAAAAAAACAAATGGATCTCACAGAAATACCATTTGCAAGTCATTTAATGAGTACATATATCTTGAAACTATTTGGTTTTCTAATTTACTTAGATAAATTTAGTAGCATTTTCATTAACTTTTTCATGACAAGAGTTAAGTGGAATTTTTTTGCACTATTAAGCTTTTAAGAATACAAATGTAAATATCAAAATATTAATGTATACATACATTATAACCATACAACCAGGAAATCTGAGAGGGAAAAGAAGTGCCCATCTCAGTGGAGTCTTTTATAAATATTAGACAAGATTTGATATATTATTATCAATTCATACACTAACAGAAATGCTAGGGTGGAAAAAGTTGATGAAGGTGTTTGAAAATCATGATTTTATTTGATCTACAATCCTGGAAATAATTCAAATGATGCACCAAAGAGAGTCTTACAAATTTCTTTTTTCAACATATCCCTCTATTTGTATTAATTTTCAAAAACTACAGAGCAAGTAATCAATATGTTAAATTTAATCAATGTCAACATAAATCCAGTCCCATGAAACATGAAAAACTAGAATTTTATATTTAAAGGATACATTGGAATTATGTAGTCCAAAGTTATTACTCACAGATAAGGGAAAAGAGTCAGTATAATGAGCTGAACTCTGCTGGTACTTAGCTAATTACTTAGTAAAATGTCCAGAATATTTCTAGATACACGTATAGGAATATGTCTAGATGTAAAATTTCCTACTACTTGGAGTTCTTTACAAGATTTATTGAAGTTCTAATCGACTAACTCCATATAACTGCCCTGTATTTTAGAATATGCAAAAGAAAGATACCTAGATTAAGAAAACAGAATAACACAACTGGAATTTTCTTTGTTCTGATCTAATAATGTATTTGGTTACTTATATTCATACCGCTGTAATGGTGTTTGTAAGTTGACTGTTTCCTCATTGTAAAAGTGATTTTATAAACAAGAGATTGGTCACATTTTGGCACTATGTTATCTCCAAGTTAAATTTAGCTGTAATACCTCATTGCTCAAGATTTTATCTATTTTTATGTTTAATTAACTCATTTATTTTGTTCAAATCTATATCTTACATGAAATATAAACCTTTGAATATTATAATGGTAACTTCATATCATTTGTATTGAAGTTTAAGAAGTGCATCCCAGAGGATTCTGTTGGACTTTAGTATTTCCAAGTAAATCACTGCAATTTTCCATATTCTTCACAAAAGTAATAATAAAAAAATTGATAATACCCTTGATGTTGCATAGTAAATTCTTAATTAAAGCATAGTGATCAACAAACACATAACAATTAAAAATTAAAAATATTATTTACAGTCTGTCACTGAGAAGAATCTTAAACCAATACTGTGTGATTGTGAAATTTTTCAAAATTGGCCTCAAACTGTATCATGGCGGTATTAATAAGAGAGGGCATCTCTCAGCTCCATGTAAAAAACAAAACAAAATAAATACAAAAAGGAAAAAAAAGGTACTTTGAATGGAATAGCGTAACTTAAATAACACATTTTGTATAAATATCTTACGCAAGTGCTAAATTCGAAAAAATAATTTTCCAAATTTCATAGCCACTGAAATACTGCTCAATAAAACGTCTGCTATGAAGAGAGGAGAGGAAGAGCTTAATCAAACAAAACCATCAATTCCTTTTGGATTTACTCATCACAAGGTTTAAAATGCACTTTTTTTAAGAGGCAACATGCTAGCACTATAAATATATTTTATGAAGACAATACAGTGAGATTACAAACATGAAGCTTTGGAATTCTAAGAACATAAAGGGATAAAGTTCACACAGGTATTGAGCATCTTTTATTTTCTCAAATCACCCTGCCATTCGAAGCAACCAACTGAAGGTCTTGTAAATGATTGTATTCTGCTATACCTGAGCATTTGACAAAGAGTTTAGGAAAAAATCATCAGTGTCTGGTCTTTGAGAAACTTTATCTGTGTATGCAGTTTTCAGTGTCTGTACAAGTTCATTCTTCAGAAGGAATATACCATATCTGTAAGTGTAGTATTACCTGTACAAAATGTTTCATCATAACTATAAATTCACCCTTCATCAAGTGCATAATAAATAGGTTCCTGTGTCTGGAAATTACAGTCTTTTAAAACAAGCTCAATCAAGCCTGAAAGTTGTAAGCACTTCCTACGCAACTGATTAGGAAAATGCATGAACTAAATTTCCATGACCTATGTAAACAAAAGCTAATTATCTTTACAATCGGGTTTTTTTTCAAATGACTGATAGTCAACATTAAATAAGAAAAAACTCCAAGTGAATGTGTTTTTCTTTTCTTCCTAGTTTTCTGTGTTTCAGTAAGCTGTGTCACCTCATAGCTATAGAAAAAGCCATTCCAGATATGTCAAGGCCTACATAGTTAAAGCAATATATTAATAACAATAGCAAACATTTGTTGAGTTATTACTTATTGCAGGCTTTATGTTAAGTAGGTTATATAAACAACTCAATTTTATGTTATAGGAAAACAAAACAAAACATCTAAGACTGATATGTACTGATTGGTTCAAGATGACCTCACTGATCAAAGACCTGGATTCTTGTTACTCATGATAACTAAAAATCAAGCAATTCTAACTATCAATTCACTATGGAACATGCACTGGCTATCTACTTTTGATTCTTCACCCTATCAACACTTCCATAATATAAATATGACATAAAGCATTAAATATGATAAGTAATTGAACCTATTTCCCTGCTTATTTATATGATTTATTCCCTTAGACATATTACTCTGTGTTAATATATGCATGTCAATCCTACCATTGTGGTAAATTTAAGCCATGTTTCTTATTACATATATGAACCATATTAAATGGAAAAGGAAAATATTTCTAAATATCATTTTTGTATCACAGAGCCACATTTTCTAGTGAAAGGACTTATATAACCTATTTAGATACATTATTTGAACTAGAATACAACTTGCATTATGCTCACTGCAAATGTGGTGATACAATAGGTTTACATACTATTTATTGTCTGCCATCGTAACCATAATATAATCCTGCTAGAAGATTTAAGAACAGAACATATCTAAAAAAGCGAGGACACATTACTGCACAGTCACTCCTTAAGTAGAATTAGAATCACAGATACCATCTGGGTAATTTAAGTATTCATGGGGCATGATTTCTCCTTGGAGAGACCGAGTAGGGGATTCTGTTCTTTGTGGGCTAATAGAGCTCTATGAATATGTTATAGTAAATGAAGGACTCCACTACAGTACTTGTTGGCACTCACATAGTGAACCAAATATAGTTGCTGATTATAACAAGGTCACATTATTTAGTATCAAAAACAACTATATTTTAGAATGTGGGGCTCTCTGGCCATTGAAGGACAGTTCATTTGATGTTCTCTAAAGCTGGCCATCTGGTGGCATCGTTTCAAATTGAAGTCATGTTCCAAAAGATGGACTGTGATTCTCTGAGGATGTGGCTAAGCCATTCAACTCTATTTACAGAGATTATAGTAATCAAATGTCACAATGATATAAAATTATTCTATGGAATTGGAGAGTACTGCTACAGCAGGAGCTTCTCAATGAGAGAAGATTCCTTGGGCTGGAAGGAAGCAAGCAGCATGAGAATGAAAGTCAAAAATGGCAGGTGTAATGAGAGGGCCCAGGGGTGTCAGCACTGAGATTGTTCTGTGCCAGTTTCCAGCTCACTGACTTTCCTAGCCTTTGGCTTCCCTTTCTCTGCACTCTGAAAACAGTGGACCTTATACTATGTCTTCAACTACCAGATTTGGGTGGGCAAGAGAACTTTAGGACCAACCAGAGACATTCTGATTCCAGGGGTCTTAGAGGAAATCCAAGAATCTGCATTTTAAACAGGCATCACAGGGGAATGACAACACTGATGAAGCAAACCCGTAACTCTGAAATGCTGCTTTATACTATCTGCTATACCTGAGTAGGAAACAACTTCAAAGCATATCAATTATATTTGCATTCCAAGGCTTCGCAATTTACTTACTTTTTTTTTTTGTATCATTGATGATGAATGTGAAAATGAGTGTGCTATTTTAGTGCCTGAATACTGGTTTATGATCTAAGCTGGGGTGGGCAGAATTGTATTTATTTTAGTACTCTGATTTACAGGGTTAGAGGCTGGGAGTGTAGCAGGAAATGTTGAGACTAAAGAGGCAAAATATTGCACACATTAGAATTTTTAAAATCTAATCTTTCTCTTTTTTTTATTTTTTTTTAAATATTTTATTTATTTGACGGAGAGAAACACAGCCAGAGAGGGAACACAAGCAGGGGGAGTGAGAGAGGGAGAAGCAGGCTTCCTGCCTGCCGAGCAGATAGCCCGATGCAGGACTTGATCCCGGGTCTCCGGGATCATGACCTGAGCCGAAGGCAGTTGCTTAACCAACTGAGCCACCCAGGCGCCCCTAAAATCTAATCTTTCACTTGCCAGAGGGGCAGGAGGTAGAGGGAGGGCAGAATAGATGAATGGGGGTGGAAGAAACAGGCTTCCAGTTATGCAATGAACAAATAAGCCATGGGGCAAACTAGGGAATAGAGTCAATAGTATTAGGATAGTGTTGTATGATGACAGACAGTAACTATGCTTGTGGCAAACAGTGTATAACATATATACTTATAGAATCATCGTGTCACACATCTGGAACTAATGTAATATTGTGTGTTAACTATACTTCAATAATAATTGTTAAAAATCTAATCTTTCTAACCTGAGATGAAATGGTTAGTGGCATTAAAAATACCTGCCCTGAAAACTGATCCTGAGTTTAGAGATAGGGCATCTTTGCCATAGATGAGATAAAGATCATCTTCAGAGGTATGAAGGAGAAGTTGCACTCAAGAAAATTGCAGGTATTTATAATTCTCTTTGGGGTTTTGCCATCTTCTCTGCAGGAGGATCTAATTCCCTCTTATCCTCTAGAGAAGAAAGTTGTTTGGTCCCCCAATTGTCAACCTGTGAACTCTTAGCTGCTAAGAGAATGTTACTATTTTTTTTACCTGTTTTTTTTTTTTTCATTATTAGAAGTTGATCAAAGTCATTTCGATATGTAGCAGAGAAGTAGTGGTAACATAGTTCTAATAGTTGTTCAAAAGCTTAAGTTCAAACTTATATTTTCACACACATTTGAGCTTTTAACAGTATCTGTGGTTCTCCAAAATACTGCAAGTAAGGGAGTAACAGAATCTAGTTTGCAGAGTGTATGACTGAGCAACTGAGGACAAGCAGATAAGCATCATTTCAAGGTTATATAGAGAGAATAAAAGTCCACCTTAAATCACAGCTCTGTGGTTCCTTATTCATCTTTTCTACAGCATAGGAAGAAGAGATTGATATGTACCTTTGTTTATGGATGGCTTATTTTTTTCCCAGCTCCTTCTTCCTTCCTCTCACTCTTTTCTTTTCAAAAGCATGTAACATCTTATTTTCATATAAATACTGATAACATTCACCTTAAAATGTAGCCCTTTCTCAGATGAGATCAGTGTTTCAGTTGCTACCAAACATATGGTAGACTCGCTAAATATTTGAAAAATGAAAAAAACAAAGCTCTGTCAAAGTAGTTCCCTTGGATTTATGAATCTTCCTGTATTTGTGATACCTGGCTCCATAAAGTTCCTTTTCAGGAACTTTACATAAGAGGCTCTAAAATATAAAGAGCAGAGATCAAAACGCAGATTGACCCCCTTCTTCTGTGGCAGGACTGACTCTCACCAGGGGCCAGAGGCCACTGGAGGATTTCTGAGGCTCTCTGACTTATTTGTCTCTATCTCAAGGAAATAGACTCCCTTGGCTTACTTTGGGAGTGCAACGAAGGGTGGAAGAACTTTTGATGTTCCCCCAGCTTTGTGTCATGTTAGGGAAATCACTGAAATTGTTTTGTTGTGTTTTGGTCAGTCATGGGACATGGAAAGGATGATCTTCAGGGTTTCTTTCTTTCTTTTCTTAAAAACATTTATTTATTCATTTGACAGAGAGAGAAACACAGCTAGAGAGGGAACACAAGCAGAGGGAGTGAGAGAGGGAGAAGCAGGCTTCTCACTGAGCAGGGAGCCCGCCCGATGCGGGGCTGGATCCCGGGATCATAGCCTAAGCCGAAGGCAGAAGCTTAACCACTGAGCCACCCAGGCACCCCCTTCAAGGGTTCTTAAAGCTCAAAATTCTGACTTCTAATCCATAGTTTCCAGTCTCTTCCCTCTTCCATATGCACAGTTGATTTTATCATAAGTCTACCTCTGGGCCACTGCACTGTAATACTGAGAAATAAGAATAATCCTGGGAATTTTAAGCACAGTGATATCTCTGTGGATATGGAGGCCTGGTAGAAGTGTGTTGGGGGAGAATAAATTGAAGTCAGGGGACTTAGAGGTGTTCTCAGTAATACCAAATAATCAATTTTAAAATATGTGATTATATTGCCCCTGAAGTTTCAGGTGTTCTCAGTAATACCAAATAATCAATTTTAAAATATGTGATTATATTGCCCCTGAAGTTTCACATCTCGCAAGGTATATTTTAATCCATAATTTGTTGATGGGCTTCAGGCAAGCAATTACACATTCTTTTCTATTAAATGACATGAAAAACCACCTGAGAATATTTCAAAAATGCATTAATTTGTTTGTGAAAGGTATCTGAAAGAAAACAAGACAAATAAAAAAGAATTTAGTTGTTCATTGGTTTCAAAGGTGTATTTTTTTCTAACAATACAAAAACACTGGAAGAAATTAACAACTCAAGCCCTCCTCATTTAGCTCCTGGAAATTTTAATTCCATAGTCCCTTTCCCATGCTGAAGGAAAGGGAGAATAACAACGGTATTATCCTACATCGGCCTCAGAGGAGATGTTTTAATAGAATGGAATCATGGCTGCTGATCTCATTTTCCCATAAATGTTCACAGCTCAATCTCATGGAATGGCTGTGTTTACCACCACTGATGTTTATAATCAGTGTTAACACAGGAAACTTAGACAGTCAGCCAGGCAGTCCTTTTCTTCTCTTGTTAACTGGGCTTATTATTACTGTTTCTTCAATTTCCTAGAGGATTCATGTACATAATCATGTCAGCTGCTAAACTGGTGGGAATTGAAGCTATTCTACATTTTGGAAGAATTAGCATGTGCCAACTTAGTAGCTACATAAATTAATGCTTTGCTTTCCACTTTTTAAAAACTTCTAGCAGCTCAAGCCGCTCTAATTTTTTGGTGGGTATGTTGTCAGCATAGAGCATCTTGAGTTTTGGCAATTATCGACTTAATTAAATCATTATGGAGCCAATCAGAATAATGATATCCTTAAAGTAGGTTTACTAAGGTTTTGTTACTGGCAGTATTTGAATCATTTTATTTAATTTCTTTATATTTATCATATTATTATTCAGGTAAGTGTTACACCTCTGTTTCATTTACATGTGAAATTTAATTAGCAATAATCATTATAACACAGCTCATTTTATAATAATTTTTCTTATTATAAAACAGATGTGTCTTGATTGTAGGCACTTACAAAATGCATGAGAAAAAAACAGAATAAAAATTACTTGGAATTCTATAGTCCAGAGTCAAGATGCTCAATATTTTGGTTTATTTCAATCTTTTCTTTATGCATGTAACCTAAAATAAATGCCTTACCATTCAACCCATTTAAATATGACTTCTTCCTCTTCTACTTCACAAAAACTTATCTCACTGAGTCTTTTACACCCTCATTGTTGGTAATTTTAATGAAAACCTCTTCATACTTTCTTGACTGCCTTGGCTTTCCCTAAATAATCAGGTGCCATTATATATTTCAAGCTCTAAGAGGTCAGGGATCATCAGGTCCTATTTACCTTTGCAGTCTAGTGCTGATAGAATGTGTGGCACATAAGTATGGCTTCCTGGATAGTTTGTTGAAAAAGCAATCATATCCTTCATCTTCAAATAATACCTTCATTTTATTTTATGGTAATAATCCTTGTGGATTTTCGACTACTTGTCCAAAAAGGTGTTCAAAATCTCTTTCATTTTTCTCTTGTTCCTCTCTACTTTCAAAGCCAGCAACTTTCTGTTCAACATCTCATCTTTCCACTCTACCTAGCTTTCCATGCACGCTTGTGATTTCAATTGTTATCTAGATGGTTATCTTTCCTAAATCAATATCCATCATAGATAGTCCCCTGTCAGATTCATAAATGTGTCTGCCTATTGTAGTTTTAAACTCTGATACATACGCATTTCAGAAACAACATGTTCTAAGCCAAAAAAATTACCCTCTTACCTCTCCCAAAACAACTACATCTTTCTGTGAGGTCTTCAAGAAATAATCATAACTAAAATGGCGTTGGCTTTGAGGGATGCCAAGATCTCAGTTAAAAGTAAAAAAAAAAAAAAAAAAAAAAAAAAGGAGGGCTTGAGGAGAGTCAAGAGGACATGTCCTTCACAATTGATTTTGAGGTAAATGCAGCACCAAAACAAACTATTTACTAAGAGTCTGTCAAGTTTAGGTTTTCTATCTCTTGAGTTGGGGACGTTGTGGATATAAAAATTCCTTGAAACAGAAACTTGGTTAAAGTATTAATCCAAAAAACTAAATAGAACTCTACAGCAGTAGATGATGGGATTAATAAGCCAAACAAGCTGCAAAAAGCTATAGTTCTCTACCAGAAAACCTAGCCTATGAATATATCCATGTATATACCAAAAGGAAGTAATGTAATTTAAAGTATTAATGAAGGGGTGTCTGGGTGGCTCAGTCATTAGGCATCTGCCTTCAGCTCAAGTCATGATCTCAAGGACTCAAGTCATGAGTCCAGGGATCCAGCCCTGCATCAGGCTCCCTTCTCAGCGGGAAGCCTGTTTCTCCCTCTCTCTCTCCCCCTGCTTGTGTTCCCTTTCTGGCTGTGTTTCTCTCTGTCAAATAAATAAATAAAATCTTTAAAGAAAAATGTAAAGTATTAGTGAAAAATTATACATTTTTTACCTAAAACTATGTTTTCCAAAATGCATTCTGCAGAATATGAAGGATATGATAGCTGGATTTATATAAGAAGGAAACAGGCTTAGATAATCAAATAAAATTTATGGAAGCTTGTATAAAAATAATTTTATAAAAGATTTCTCAGGGAATTCAATATGATAATGTGTATTGGAAACTCCAAGAGGAAGCTGTAGTATGCAGGGTTTCTTAAGGATACTTAACAATTCTTACTTTAAAAAAAAAAGAATATATTAAGGGATAAATAGACTTGTGATTAAACTTTGAAATAGACTGCTATAAATAAATTTATGCAACCCAGTTGCATATAGTGGGTACTAAGCAAAATAAGATCTTAAAAAATGCAATATACCAAACAATAAAGAAAACATGTTTAAAATATAATTTAACTTTTTCTCAGCTATCTTTCTATGCTGGTTATAAGTCAATAGCTATTATCATAATTCTCCCATCAAAAAATAAATAAAAGCTGGTGGGCATTTTCTACATAATGAATAATTATAAAATGTGCCCCCCAATAAAATGTGCCCCCCAATTTTAACGCTTATTACAAAAAAATCCACATATAGGGGTGCCTGGGTAGCTTGGTCAATTAAGTGACTGATTCTTGATTTCATCTCAGATCATGACCTTTGGGTGATGAGATTGAGTCTTGTGTCCAGCTCTGTGCTAATGACAGAGTCTGCTTGAGACTGCTCTCTCCCTCTCTTTCAGCACCTATCCCCACTTGTGTGCTCTCTCTCTCTAAATAAAAATAATTAAAAAATTAAAAAGTCCACATGTAAGTGCACTGATTCAAATCAAACTCACGTTGTTCAAGTGTCCATTCTACACACATACACATAGTAGATATAAATATAAATAAATGTAAGCCTTCTCTCTCTTAAATGTACTGAATAATATATGCAGTTCAACAACCTAGCTCTAATCTAAATATGAAGCCCACTTCAGAGTTACAGAAACTTCAATTAAGTAATTAAATGAATTAATTAATTTGATTAGTATAAATTATAATAGCACATTTACAGATTAAAGACCATTGATACTAATACTGGAGCTCATCTTAGTACATACAGATATAATTCTCTTGATTAGATCTAAGATAATGCATGATAAAAAAAACTCTTAGCAAACTAAGAATAGATGGAAACTATTTAACCTTAAAAAGGACATCCAATTTTTAAAAATATTAAGAATATCATAATATTTAAAGAAATAATCCTTAATAAGATCAGCAACAACAAAAAAATGCTTGCTATTATCCATTATATTAAAGATTTTACTGGAGACCTAGTCAGTGCAATTAGAAAGTAAAAATAAAATAAAACTTATAATTGGAAAGTTAAGGCGACACTCTACATTATATAACTATCTATACAGAAATTGCCAAATGCATTTTTATTCTTAGAATAAATAACTATTACTGAGTTAAAAGAAAGTTCACATGCAACATACAATTGCAACTCTTTAGGCCACAACATTCAGCTAGAAAATGTATTTTTTTAAATTAAAATTTAGAGTATCAAAAAATACCAAAAAAAAAGTCCTTTATAGAAAAAAATCTAAATATTTTGCTGAAAACATCAAAGTAAATAGATGGCAAATTGACTGTCTTTTGGAAAGGAGAATTCTCCATTATTAATATACAAATTATTCCTCACACTGAGCTACAGAATCAGTGCAATTCTAATGAAAATCCAAATGGGATTCTTTATAGAACTTGATAAGCTGATTTTACATTGCATATGGAAATAAAAAGAGGCAAGACATCTAAAAATCTCTCAAAGGGGACTAGGTGTGGATATTAGCAAGTGAAGAAAAAGTTTGAAGAGTGAAATGATAGACAATAACAAACCATGTAATAGTTCAAGCACACTGAAGACTAAAATCTGAGCAATGTATTTCATAATATGCAGGATTTTGCTCACTTTGACTAGAATAGATTTCAGAGACCAGTAAAATAGAAACAAGAGAGGACACATTTGATAGAGTGGTAGAAATTTACAAAGAATTTTGCCACAAAACAAAGGAGAGAAATATAATGAAGGATAATCATGGTCAAAGGTGTTTTTGCTTCTTTGTTGATTTTGAAGGTGGGAAAAATTACATTGTTCTTTTATGCTGATAAAATAATCCAGTAAACAGAACTAATGAGGCTGAAAGAGTGAGGAGACTCCTTAGAGCAATGTCCGTGAGAATTAAGAGATGTGATACAGTAATTGGTATGTTCCAAAAGTTTTTTTAAGTAGAAAATGAAAGATAAGCAATATCATTAGATTCATTCAGACATGCATGAACTTGATTTTGACTTTTGTCAATTATTAATAATGTAATGTTAGTCAACTTATTTGAAACTCTTTCTACTTTAGCTTTCACCTGTGCAATCATACCATCTTATGAGACTGTTGTATGAATTAGATAAGACAATAAATGCATAACACCTAACAACTTGCTTGTTGTAATGACAACCATTGATATTCTGATTTTTAATGAGAAAATCAATTACTTCATCCTTGAACTACTTCTCTGATTGTTACAATCAGGTAAAGCCTCAAATGCCATCTCCCAGCAGTTTCTTAAAACAGACTATGTTCTGCTAAAACAAAACAGAACAAAACACACACACTGATATCCAGCGATAGATAGCATTACATATATTAACTCAAACAACACCTACACTTTTCATAAGTAACCATCTGCAATTTACATTTAATTGGGTCATTTTGTTTCCAGTATCAGATACTAAGTTTCAATGATCCAAAAACCCACTTTTAAAAGTTACTGATTATAACTTCATTTGTTTTTTTTTTTTAAGATTTTATTTATTTGACAGAGAGAAGAAACACAGCCAGAGAGGGAACACAAGCAGGGAGAGTGAGAGAGGGAGAAGCAGGCCTCCCACCAAGCAGGGAGCCCAATGTGTGGCTCGATCCTAGGTCTCCGGGATCATGACCCAAGCCGAAGGCAGTTGCTTAACCAACTGAGCCACCCAGGAACCCCATGATTATAACTTGATTTGTAGCAAGATATTTGTACTTGCTTTATAAATGTAAATCAAATTTAATTTGATTTAATTCAATTTATTTTAAAATTTTAATTATGAGCTCACCTTCCATTGCTCCTTATAGAATTTAAGTCTAGGAACAGATGATTCTTATTCAAGATCAGAATTTGGACCAAAGACAATCTTATGTATGTTTAGTGGTCAAAAAACCATTAATGCTCCTTCTTTTTTTTTTAATTTTATTTATTTATTTGACAGAAAGAAACACAGCTAGAGAGGGAACACAAGCAGGGGGAGTGAGACATGGAGAAGCAGGCTTCCCACCAAGCAGGGAGTCCAATAGGAGGCTGGATCCTAGGATCCTGACATCATGACCTGAGCTGAAGGCAGGCGCTTAAAGACTGAGCCACCCAGGTGCCCCAATGCTCCTTCTTAATTGCATGTAATTAGCATTACTAATTTAAATGTCCAAAGCATATTATTTTCTTCCCATTTTTCTCTTCTTATTTCAAGTGTTCCTTGACTTTCGTGGTTATTATGTCGCATATTTTTCGAGTACCTGAATCTTTAAATCATCATACATACTTTAAAAGACAAAGACTTAGAATCTCAAATCCCAACAGCTAAGATGGCATTATATCTGACATCTAAAACACACACACACACACACACACACACACACAGAGGAGCCTGCTTTTACAGTTTCTAAGAATAATTCTTCTAAAGCTTTTTGTTTTCTCAAGATTACACAATTGGTTGTGAACATTACTATTCTCACAATATCTGCACATTTTGGAGTCAAAATTATTTACTGAGAAAATTCAAGACATTGAAATTACCAGGGTTATGACCCAGTTTTAGAGTTTCTATAATTACGTCTAAAACAGAACCTGCTGACAGGGTTCAAGGCTTTGGATTTCAAAGTTATTGGATTTTGAACGCAATGAAATGCAGCGAGGGGCCTTCCTTGGCCTCAGTGGGGGAAAGGACTTGCCTAGTGACTGGTCTGAAGGAGATAAACAAAACATATTCTAATGTGATCCAAAGTTAATGAACTTTCAAGCATACACAAAAGGAACAAAATTCAAATGCACACATCAGTGATTTATATAGCTATAACTTAATTATTTGGGAGGAATTTCCATTTGTGTTATATGTTCTATTATCGATGTAACTCAATTGGATTGCCTTCTTATATTTGCATTTTAATGCACTAAGAGGATTTAATTTGAACTTTTCTCCCACAAGGCTATTCCAAATGGAAATTTATTTCTACGTTACTATTTGAGCTGTATTCCATTCATTACAATCAAACATATCAGAGTATACTATGTTGCATACAATCATTCAGACCACATGATTAGTATGGAATCAAACTCAACTTAATTTTTTAAATAACTTTGTCTGTCAGCTCTGGAAAATGACACCAATTCAAAGCTGTGTTTCATCATGATGAGGTTGTAAAGAACAAGAACATCATGGTTATTTTGAAAATTTGATTAGACAAATATAACGATCAATAGAAAAAAGTGAATTCATATTTCATCAATGAACCAATACAGAAAAGCAAAAAGAACTACATAAAATCTGATATACTATACACATATTATTGTAATTTTGTTTGTTAACTTGTTATTTTTATAAATATATATATTTTTTTTGTTTTGGAGTTTTCTTATAACAACACTTATAGAACTATATGTTTTAGAATTTGAAGTTAATTCTAAAGAGCAGACAGATATCCACACAGAATTATTGTTATAGTTTGTAAATTAAGACGTGAGAATCCTCAAAAATTATTTAAAAAACATAAATTTCTATATAATACAATAGCATATTAAATAAAGACACATATAGTACCAGTACACACTCACATACACAAACATACAAGTGCAAATCCATACAAGCATGCATATTTACATATATATAGTTATACAAATAAAATATTGGAGGGGCACCGGGTGGCTCAATAGTTAAGTTTCTGCCTTTGGCTCAGGTCATGATCCTGGAATCCTGAGATGGAGCCCCACATCGGGCTCCCTGCTTGGTGGGAAGCCTGTTTTTCCCTTTCTCGCTCCCGTTGCTTGTGTTCCCTCTCTAGCAATTTTTCTCTCTGTCAAATAAATAAAATCTTTAAAAAATGTATTGGAATTTATTTTTTAACAAATAATGAAAGAAGTATTATAATTATCTCAACTTTTTTTTTTAAGATTTTTTTATTTATTTGACAGAGAGAAACACAGCCAGAGAGGGAACACAAGCAGGGGGAGTGAGAGAGGGAGAAGCAGGCTTCCCTCTGAGCAGGGAGCCCAATGTGGGACTCTATCCCAGGTGTCCAGGATCATGACCTGAGCTGAAGGCAGTCGCTTAATCAACTGAGCCACCCAGGCGCCCCATATCTCAACTTCTTAATGGGTTTTGAGAAGTGAAAATCAAAATACATATTTAGAAATAATTAGGGCAAAATGCTTATAGAATATTGCCAGTACGTATGACAGAAATAAAACTTTATTTTCAAAATATCTTTAAGAGGCAAGTTTATAGGGGTTTTTATATAGTATTTATAGTCTAGACTGCCTACATTACACAACAAACAATTCCAAATCTCAACAGAAACTTGTTTGTTTTTCAAAGTGGATGTTTGCCTATATGTTTGTGCTATATATCTATTGATAGTTGGTAGGGGAAAAAAGAAAGTCTTTTTTGTGGAATCACTTTAAAAAAAATACCTGACAAAGATTACCCTATCTTATGACACCCTCATCTCAATATGAGGATCAGGACATGCCATTCCAAGGGAAGAAACCGGGGAGAATCGGGCACCAGTTCCTAAAGGCTGCCAGATAGGAGTATTCCTGCTAGGTCTACTCCCTTTTCATTGGCCAAACAAGTCACATGACCACACCTAACTTCAAGAGGATGAGATAGTGTAATCTCTCTATCTGCTCAAATCGTAAAGCAAATTAAAAAAAAAAAAAAAAAAAATGGTGGGCGCCTGGGTGGCTCAGTTGGTTAAGCGACTGCCTTGAGCTCAGGTCTTGATCCCAGACAGCTAGGTTGAGCCCCACATACGGCTCCCTGCTCCACAGGAAGCCTGCTTCTCCCTCTCTCACTCCCCCTGCTTGTGTTCCCTCTCTCACTGTGTTTCTCTCTGTCAAATAAATTTTAAAAAGTCTTTAAAAAAAATTGGTGAGAAATAATAATTTCTACCATACTTCAAGATCTTTTTCTTTTTTAACAAAACTGAAACCCCAACATGGAACTTGAACTCATGACCCCAAGATCAAGAGTTGCATGTTCTACCAATTGAGCCAACAGTTTCCCCTTGGTCCTTTTGCATTGTAAAGCTTATAAAATCCTGATGTGTATTATGATTCTGAAAGGCTGGTGATGAGACGATATTGAATTTCCTAAACTTTCTGAAAAACTGATTTTTTAACAGATTCATTTATTTATTTGAGAGAGACAGAGACAGAGAGCAAGCATGGAGGAGAGGAGAAGTGGGAGAGGGAAACTCAAGCAGGGAGTCAGAAGTGGAGCTCAATTTCAGGATCCTGAGATCATAACCTCATCCAAAACCAAGAGTCTGGTTTAAATGACTGTGGCATCTTGGCATGCCCTAAAAAAATGATTTTTCATGCGGAATATTTTCACACTAAATTTCTGTGAACATATATTGAAATAGTAGTTTATGATATATTTTAACTTAGAGATAAATAAGCTAAAAATAGGTTATAACTGCACTACAGTAATTAAAATTTTGATTTTTTGTTACTGAAACACATCAAATTATAATAATTTCTTATTCATATAGCATGATAGTGAGGGAAATAATAGTGATTTTTCTGGAACTTGGACCTTAACTCATTAAGCAGCCAATGTTATTTTCTTTCTTATACTTTATCTATATCTATCTATATATAAATATATGGAGATATCTATATAACTATATCATCTCTATCTCTCTGTATATCTATTTATCTATCTATCATCTATCATCATCACTGATGTATCTAAATAATTGTTCCTCTTTAATTGGAGTAACTGTAAAGTTTTGGGGTGAATCGTTTTTTTAGAAAAATTAAATATAGAATTTCCTTCCTAAATTCCTTAATAATGACATTCTGTCATAATTTCCATGCTCCTTATAAAAAGAAGTAAAAAATATGTTCAAATCTATGATTTTCTATATAACACAAAATGACTAACTACCCATTAAATAAATCATTATGTTATAGCTAAACAGCCTTATTTCATATTATCTTAATGTCTATCTCATTTTATAAGTTTTAGGCTTACAGAATCTTGCAAAGATAGTACATATCCCATGCTAGATAACAACAATGTACCCAGCGAACATCTAATCCCCTACTGTAAACATCTTATATTAGGATATATTTGTCACAATTAATAAACCAATACAAATGCGTTACTATTAACTGAAATTAATAAAGTCCATACTTTATTCTGACTTCGTTAGTTTTACCTAATGTCTTTTTCCTTTTCTAAGTTCTCAATGAGGACACATTACTTTTAGTTACTATGTTTCTCTAGACCCTTCGTAACTGTGATCTCACTAATTTTCTAATATTCATTTTTTTCAGTTTTGTAAATATTCTTATCTGGAAATTGGTTTCTAAACATTTTTTAGGCCACTCCCCGTCACTTAACATTAAAATGTTGCTTTTCAAATAATACCAATCAAGTCCAACATCAAGAAATATTTCACAAGAAGCTTTTTTCACAACAGGCAAAAACTGGATTTTAAAACTCTGGTAGTTCTTTGATGCTCACTTTTTCCAAGTGTCCGATAATAAAAGATGTAATATTTCTTTGTAGTACAGAATTATAAATTCACTCCATTGTTGTGAGAAAATACAAAATAGAGTGAAAAGTTAAAATTGGATTCACATTTTTATGTGTCATTTAAGTTAAAATTCTATTTGATATCAATTCACTATCCTTTCTCTGAAGAGGTTTTTAGAATAATTTCTTTATTGTTTGTATTGTTTTCTTAGTCTGTCTATATCTTATTCATTTGTATTTACAAAATTAATGTTCTGACTATATAGACCACTTAGTAAGTGACAGGCATTTGGACCTGTATGACTGACCCACCCTCATTACTTAAATCACAATCTGACTTAGTAGAATATGGCAGATTACAGGTCAATATGTAGCTAAATTTTATATATAAAACTAATACATATATACTTAAAAATTGAAACTATCAGAACTTTACCATATTAGATGAGTTTGTGAAAAATTATTCCATACAGTTAACCAGTTCCTCCCTTGAATAAACACAGTAAGTCTATCATTAAAAAATTCTCAGATATAATACAAAATAAAATGCACTATTAGTATTTTTATGTGATAATTATTGGGTCATACTAAGTTCCTTTTATTTTATGTCTCAAATTTAGAACTCTATTGCATTTTCAACCATTATATTTAGTATATGCATGATTCTAGTGGCTCATCAACTTTTAATACATCAACATAACACACCATTGAAAATGTACTTACAGACATATTAGTAAGTATAAAAATTCCAATGTATTTGAGGGTTTTAGTGGATATATTACATATAAATATATAAAATATAAAATAGAATATTACTTATTTAAAAGTAAATAAATTAAAGTTAGAGTATTCACTATCTATAATAAATCCTCATGTATATAGTTCACCCTCCAAATCCCCAAAGACATAATCATTTTTATCTTAACCATGTAAAAGTATTCTACAATGTAGCCAAAAAATGATCTGAAAAAAATGATCTGAATTTTTTTAAAATAGTGATTCTATTAAATTTTTTAAATTTCATTTTATTTTTTCAGTGTTCCAAGAAGATTCATTGTTTATGCACCACACCCAGTGTTCCATTCAATACGTGCCCTCCTTAATATCCACCAGCAGCTCATTTATGCACCCACCCTCCCAAACCCTCAGTTTGTTTCTCAGAGTCCATAGTCTCTCATGGTTTGTCTTCCCCTCTGATTTCCTCCAATTCACTTCAAAATCCATGCGATTTAGTACCAACTTTGGCTTTTTGAGTCAGGGATTATTAACTTGCATTTCCAAAGGAATGACTACCAAACCACTGTACAAATAAATACAATTTATATAATTTGAAATTCTAAGTGCTACAAGGATTACAAAGGGAAAACTCTGGAGATATACCACATGTATTTTCCAGCCTGAAAAGTATATAAATTAAAAAAATGTTTGACATTACTCTACCAAAGTTTGTGTCAGGAAAAATGCTGCATATTCAAAATCCAAACCTTCTGTCTGTACCAATCACCATATGATTACGGGTATGAGGCTCAAAAATAGAGTTCTAGCATTCTCAAGTACAACTCTCCCCCCAGAATGAAATGTCTGAAATTATTTTGTTCAGGATTATACACAAAAATCTGGAAATGTGCAATGACTGGGATGAAACTCACACAGTTAAGTCTAATCTTAATTAAAATAAAATGGCTTAATCTTTATTTTCTCATTCAATTAGAGGATAATAAAGATTCCTCCCTCTGAGAAGTCAATGCAGATTGAATTAATTTTTCTATATATTTTATAAATATTAGTATAGATACTCATGTATTTAATTTTTATTAGAAAAATAATATAATTTGGGGGGAGGGGGCAAGATAGGGAGGAATAGGAGACCCTGTTTCAAGTGGTCCTGTGAAGTGAGCTAAATATCTACCAGAACACTCTGAACACCCATGAAATCAGCCTGAGATGTAAGACTACACACTTCTGGATCTCTATGGGGGCAGAAGATCATCAGTAGAGGTAAAGCTGAGTGGGAGCGCTCAGGATGATTTCAGAGGAGAAAGAGAAGGGGATGGAACCACCAGAAGTGACCCACTGGAAAGTAATACCCCAATATAAAAGTGCCCTGTGCTTGGGGACCAGCATCAACTTGCAGTCTGGTTAAAAGCACTCAAAAACAAAGGGTCTTAAGAAGCAAGAGTGGGACTCTGATGGCCCCTGGCATGGACATAAAACTGTGGTCTCTGGATGGCAGTAGATGGTGCTTCCCAGTGCCTGAGTGAACCTGGCAGGGAGTCCCTGAAACCATGACTCTGAGCCACTTGTTCAAAATTCATTGCACCAGCACTTGGGCTGGGTGCAGCACTGCCTGCCCCAGAGGTCACTGACCAGCAGCCTCCTGTGCAATTTGTAGGACACTAAGTCTCAGAGCATCCAGTGCAGGTGTGAACTCCAGATAGCAGTCCCCACAGTGACAGGTTCACACAAACTGGTATCTCTCAAGGTTTCTGTGGCACTGGGGTGAAGGGACAAGCGGGGGCCTAGGGAACCACTGTGGCTGGTGACTAGGGGTGCAAACTACCTGTGAGAGGTGGTGGGGTGCAGAGGAGAGTGCAGAGCAGGAGTCTGTATGTCCTGGACCATCCAGAGGGGAGCGGACTGGGTGAAGACAGCTTACTTTGCTCTGACTCTCTGAAAAACTGCAAAAAGACTCAAAAAAACAAAAGCCTCCAGAGAACAAAAGCCTTTCCATAGAGCCCAGCCCCTTGATAGGGGGCAGGGAGATTCACCCTAAACCAGACTGACTGGAAAACAATGCCACAGGCTTCTTCCCCAGAAGACAAGGCAGAAGAACAAGAGGACAACCACCAAAGGATTTCCATAAAACTGTAAAACCCCAACATTGGGGGAAAAAACAATATATTAAGCTCCCAGTCCTACCCCAAAACCTGTATATTTTATGGATACAGCTTTTCATTTTATTTTTTAACATCTTTACATTTTTATTTTTAAGTGTTTTTAATTTTAAATTCATTCACATGATTCTTGTTCTTTTACTTTTTAACCCACTTATTATTACAACTTGATATTTAATACAACATTCCATAATAACTTAACTTCAACTTCTTTTATACATATACTTATGTTTGTTTGTTTGTATTTAAAATATACATATAGATATAAGCTTCAAGGTAATCCTTCATTCATATTCAACACTACCCCTTTATAAAAACCAGTTTTAATTTCCCTATATCTCTAGAAAGTTGAGTCCTCTAACAAAGTAACAACATATACTGAGGAGGAACTAAGATACTTTCCTTGCCCCCAACAAGGGTTTGTATTCAACTTCCCATCTTATTCTTCTTTCGGTGTTTCTGTGTATTTGTTTTTGCCTTTGTACTATATAAATATTATTCTTGGAGGTTGTTTGGACTGGGTTTTGCTTTTTCCTTTTTTCCCCTTTCTTTTACTTTCAATAGTCTTTTTGTTTATTTTTTTTTTTATTTTCACGCCACATAAATCCTACCATTGGGGCCCATTTTGGCTAGGTTTATTCTTGATTTTTTTTTTCTTTTTCTCTCCCTTTTTTCTTTTTTCTTCCTTTTTGGTGGTGACTTCTGATTGCTCTAAAACCTTCCAAAGGGCAACTTGCCTGGATCATGGTTGATCTATTCAGCTATACATCCCTCAACCACCCCTTACCAAAATGACTGAGAGGAGAAACACCCAAAGGAAGAAAAACTCAGAGACTACAACCCCTGTCACGGAACTACTGGATATGGACATAAACAATATGACAGAAATGGAATCCAGGGTAACAATTATCCAAAAAATGGCTAAGTTGGAAAAGACCATTAGTGGCAAGACAGAATCTCTAAGGGAGGAAGTGAAAGCTGAACTGGTAGAGGTTAAAAATGCTATCAGTGAGATCCAATCTAATCTAAATACTCTAACAGCTAAAGTAAGTGAAGCAGAAGATTGCATTAGTGCTCTAGAAGACAGACTGATTGAGAAGGAGGAGAAGGAGAAATCTTGGAACAAACAGCTAAAATCCCATGAAAACAGAATTAGGGAAATAAATAATGCCATGAAATGCTCCTATATCAGAATTATTGGGATCCCTGAGGGATTGAGAGAGGACTAGAAGATATAGTTGAACAAATCCTGGATGAAAATTTCCCTAAACTGGGGAATGAAACAAGTTTTTGTGTCCTAGAAGCAGAGAGGACACCCCCCGCAAGATTAACAAGGCTAGAAAAATCTCCAGGCACATAACTGTGAAATTGGTGAATCATAAATTCAAAGAATAGGACTTAAGGACACATAGGGGGAAGAGATCCCTTAGGTACAGAGAGAGGACCATAAGAATAATGTCAGACCTGTCCAGTAGATACCTGGAAAGCCAGAAAGGGCTGGCAAAGCATATTCAGGAAATTTAAAAAATATGAACCAAGGATAATGTACCCAGCAAGGCTGATTTTCAAAATGGATGGAGAGATAAAGAGCTTCTAGAACTAACAAGGTCTAAAAGATTATGTGACCACCAAGTCAGCAATACAAGAAATATTAAGGGGGGTTCTATAAAAGAGGAAAGAACCCAAGAGTGACACAGAACAGAAATTTATGGAGGTAATCTATAGAAACAAGGACTTCACAGGCAACATGTCAATAAAAACATATCTTTCAATAATCACACTTAACATGAATGGCCTAAATGCTCCAATAAGATGGCACAGGGTTGCAGACTGGAAAAAAAATGACAGGACCCATCCATATGTTGTCTACAAGAGACACATTATGAATCTAAAGATACATCCAGACTGAAAGTGAGGGGATGGAGAACCATCTTTCAGGCCAATGTACCTCAAAAGAAAGCTGGGGTAGTGATTCTCATATCATACAAATTAGATTTTAATGTAAAGACTGTAATCAGAGATACATAAGGACACTACCTAATTCCTAAAGTGTCTATACACCAAGAAGATCTAACAATTGTAAATATTTATGCCCCTAACATGGGAGCAGCCAACTATATAAGCCAACTGTTAAGCAAAATAGTCATATTGATACAAATACATTAATTGTAGAAGACCTTAACACACCACTCTTAGCACTGGATAGATCATCTAAGCAGAAAATCAACAAAGAAACAAGAGCTTTGGATGACACATTGGACCAGATGGATCTCATAGATATTCAGAACATTCCACCCTAAAACAACAGAATACTCATTCTTCCTGAGAGCACATGGAACTTTCTCCAGGATAGACCACATACTAGGTCACAAATCAGGGCTCAACCAATACCAAGAGATTGAGATTATCCCCTGCATATTCTCTGACCACAATACCTGGAAACCGGAAACTCAACCACAAGAAAAAGTTCAGATGGAATTCAAACACTTAGAAGCTAAAGACTGCCCTACTTTTATTTCCCAGATCAATCAGGCAATAAAAGAAGAACTTAAACATTTCATGGAAACCAATGAGAATGAAGATACATTGATCCAAAAGCTATGGTATATGGCAAAGGCGGTCCTAAGGGGAAAATAAATAGCCATCCAAGCCTCACTCAAAAAAATTGAAAAATCTTGAATAAACCAACTCTCTTTACATCTTAAAGAACTGGAAAATCAACAACAAATTAACCCAACCCCACACACAACAAGGGAAATAATTAAGATTAGAGCAGAGATCAGAAAATTAGAAACTATAGATACAGTAGAACACATCAACAAAACTAGAAGCTGACTCTTTGAAAGAATTAATAAGATCTATAAACCATGGCCAAACTAATCCAAAAGAAAGGGAGAGGACTCAAATTAATATATATATAAGTGAGGAGATGGAGAACAGAGTGATACAGTGTCATTCATATATATATATATATATATATATGAATGAAAGGGGAGAGATCACGACTAACACCAGGGAAATAGAAACAGTCATCAGAAATTACTATCAACAGTCATATGCCAATAAGTTAAACAACCTAGAAGATATGAATGCATTCTGGAAACCTATAAACTTCAAAGACTGAAACAGGAAGAAATTGACAATCTGAACAGAACAATATCTAGTAATGAGATAGAAGCAGTGATCAAAAACCCCCCGAAAAACAAGACCCCAGGTCCTGACGGTTCCCTGGGGAATTCTACCAAACATTCAAAGAAGAAATAATACCTATTCTCCTGAAGCTGTTTCAAATAATAGAAACAGAAGGAAAACGTCCAGACTCTTTCTATGAAGCCAGCATTATTTTAATCCCCAAACAAGGCAAAGACTCCATCAAAAAGGAGAATTTCAGACCAATATCCCTGATGAATATGAGTGCTAAGATTCTTAACAAGATCTTAGCGAATAGGATCTAACAGTACATTAAAAATATTATCCACCACGACCAGGTGGGATTTATCCCTGGGATGCAAGCATGGTTCAACATTCACAAATCAATCAATGTGATAGAAAAAATCAATAAGAGAAGAGAGAAGAACCACATGGTCCTCTCAATTGATGCAGAAAAAACATTTGACAGAATACAGCATCCATTCCTGATTAAAACTCTTCAAAGTATAAGAATAGAGGGAACAGTCCTCAACCTCATAAAATCTATCTACAAAAAACCCACAGCAAATATCACTCTCAGTGGGGAAAAACTGACAGCCTTCCCTTTGAGACAGGAACAAGACAAGGATGCCCACTCTCACCATTATTATGCAACGTAGGGTTAAAAGTGCTAGCAACAGCAATCAGACAACAAAAAGAAACAAAATGTTTTCAACATGGCAAAGAAGAAGTCAAGCTCTCTTTCTTTGCAGATGACAAGATACTTTACATGGAAAACCCAAAAGATTCTACCCCTAAACTGCTAGAACTCATACAACACTTCAGTAATGTAGCAGGATACAAAATCAGTGGCATTATTATACACCAACAATGAAAATATAGAAAGGGAAATCAGAGATTCGATTCCATTTACTACAGCACCAAAAACCATGAGATATCTGGGAATAAACCTAACCAAACTAGTAAAGCATCTGTACTTGAGGAACTACAGAAGATTCATGAAAGAAACTGAAGAAGACACAAAAAGATGGAAGAGCATTCCATGGTCACAGATCGGAAGAATAAATATTGTTAATATGTCTATACTGCCCAGAGCAATCTATATTTTCAATGCCGTCCCAATCAAATTCCATGAACATTTTTCCATGTGCTGGAACAAACAATCCTAAAATTTATATGGAACCAGAAAAAAATTTGAATTGCTAAGGAAATGTTGAAAAGAAAAACAAACCTGGGGACATCATGTTCCCCAATTTCAAGCTTTATTACAAAGCTGTGATCACCAAGACAGCATGGTATTGGCACAAAAACAGAGAAATAGACCAATGGAACACAGTAGAAATTCCAGATATGGACCCACAACTCTGTGGTCAAATAATCCTCGACAAAGCAGGAAAAAATATTCAGTGGAAAAAAGACAATCTCTTCAATAAATGGTGCTGGGAAAATTGGACAGCTACATATAGAAAAATGAAACTAGACCACTCTCTTACGCCACACAGAGATAAACTCGAAATGGATGAACGACCTCAACATGAGGCAGGAATCCATCACAATCCTGGAGGAGAACATAGGCAGTAACCTGTTTGACATCATCCACAGCAACTTCTTTCAAGACATGTCTCCAAAGGCAAAAGAAACAAAAGCAAAAATGAACTTTTGGGACTTCATCAAAATAAAAAGCTTCTGCATAGCAAAGGAAACAGTCAACAAAACAAAGAGGCAACCCACAGAATGGGAGAAGATATTTGCAAATGACACTACAGACAAAGGGCTGGTATCCAAGATCTATAAAGAACTCCTCAAACTCAACACCCAAAAAGAAGATGAACACATCAAAAAATGGGCAAGAGACATGAAGAGGCACTTCTCCGTAGAAGATATACAAACGGCCAACAGACACATGAAAAAATGTTCAGCGTCACTAGCTACCAGGGAAATTCAAATCAAAACCACTCTAAGATACCACCTTACACCAGTCAGAATGGCCAAAATTAACAAGACAGAAAACAACAAGTGTTGGAGAGGCTGCGGAGAAAGGGGAACCCTCTTACCCTGTTGGTGGGAATGTAAACTGGTGCAGCCGCTTTGGAAAACAGTGTGGAGATTCCTTAAAAAATTAAAAACAGAGTTACCATATGACCCTGCAATTGCACTACTGGGTATTTACCCTAAAGATACAGATGTTGAGAAAAGAAGGGACATAGGTACCTCAATGTTCATAGCAGCAATAGCCACAATCGCCAAACTGTAGAAAGAGCCAAGGTGCCCATCAACAGATGAATGGATAAAGAAGATGTGGTACATATATATAATGGAATACTACGCCTCCATCAGAAAGGATGAATATCGAACTTTTGTTGCAACATGGACTGGACTGGAAGAGATTATGCTGAGTGAAATAAGCTAAGCAGAGAAAGTCATATATCATTTGGTTTCACTTACTTATGGAGCATAAGGAGTAATATGGAGGACCTTGGGAGAAGGAAAGGAAATGTGAATTGGAGTAAATCAGGGAGGGAGATGAAGCATAAGAGACTTTGGACTCAGAAACAAACTGAGGGTTTTGGAAGGGAAGGATTGAGAGCAGGGGTGAGCCTGGTGGTAGGTATTGAGGGCATGTATTGCATGGAGCACTGGGTGTGAGCATAAACAATGAACCTTGGAACACTGAAAAAAATAAACAATGTAAAAAAATAATAAATAATAAAACTAAATAGAATGTAAACAAAAAATTTAAAAATAAAAATAAAGTAAAAATAAAAGTAATTTATTAAGTAAAAAGAAAATAATATATTTTTTAAATTTTTTGTTCCTATAAAAACATCATCTTATAATTTTACTTAATTTGTAAGTCAGTTTCAATATAATGTCTAGTCTGACATATTTCTAAGATAACATATTTGTAATATATCAGAAATAGAAGTTCTGATATTCCGTCATTTAGTATTGACTTGAATGAAAAACAGATAAGACTGCATTAATAAATTTAGTTTTATTTTCCTCTAAGTTAGGAAAAGTGGTAATGCATGGTGAATTTGCTTTTCCAAAACTGCAGAATTTCTTAATTAAAAATAATGAATAATCGGGCGCCTGGGTGGCTCAGTGGGTTAAAGCCTCTGCTTTCAGCTCAGGTCATGATCTCAGGGTCCTGGGATCAAGGCCCACATCAGGCTCTCTGCTCAGTAGGGAGCCTGCTTCCTCCTCTCTCTCTCTGCCTGCCTCTCTGCCTACTTGTGATGATCTCTCCCTCTGTCAAATAAATAAATAAAATCTTTAAAAAAAAAAATGAATAATCAGGATTGCATTGGAATACTATCTTTGTTTAAAATCTTAGATATTCAAGACATGAGTCACTTTGAAGAAATCTTATATACTTGAGAAACCCAAGTGCTTTCTACAAAAATATGATGGGCCTAATATGTTTTTATTTAAGACTTTAAACATCGAAAAAAATCAACTTGCATGGAAAATATGCCACTAAAATTATAGAATTCTTAATATATAGTCATAGAGCACATAACATTTTCACTGTTAAATTAAAAAAATCATAGGATGTAACACTATGATCAAATATCTCAAACATTACTAACTTAAATCTGCTGTAATCATTATAGAAAATAGTTAATATAGCAAAAGCCATTTCTAAACTTAAGTATAATCAATTTTACAAAGTAATTCACTTCTGGGAAAATTTTAAAACAACAATAAAGACTTTGAATGGATTTCAAATATATTTTTCCAAAGTTTGTAGATCACTCAACATTCATATAAAAACTCCATGCAAACAATAAATAATAATATATAAATTTTTCCAAATGCAAATTTAATATGATCCCAATAAATCATATATGTTGCTATTAAATTTAAATGCCCTATAGAGTCATGATCCCAGAGACCCGGGATAGAGTCCCCCATCGGGCTCCCTGCTTGGCGGGAGACCTGCTTCTCCCTCTCTCACTCCCCCTGCTTGTGTTCCCTCTCTGGCTGTGTTTCTCTCTGTCAAATAAATAAAATCTTAAAATAAAAAAAAAATAAAATAAATGCCCTATAGAATATGACAAGTAATCCAAAAAATGTCATTTTGAGACAAAAGAATCTATTAACTTATCATTAGCCATGATTGAATAATACTATCACATTGAAGTCCTGTTAAGGATTTACTAGAAATAAAATTTGCTTTCCTTTTTGAGAATGCTACTATGTAACAGCTCATTCTTACAACATGGTAAGTTTTCAGTTGAACTTTTGGTATATATTTAATTATTATTTACTCTCTAATGCAGAGAAAAAAGTTAAAATTTTAATCTGAAAAATGTTTTAAATTAGCAAGTTTTATATTTTCAGCAAAACTCTGGAAAATCACAGAGCAAGTCCCAATCAAAAACAACCTAAGAGTTGCTACTTTCAAATATATGAAATATATAAATATGGGACTTGGCTCTCAGTATGAAGTTGATAAACAAAAACATCAGATCTGTTTAGGAGTTTCTGAGGATGGATGTCCTCTACCTTTGTGCCAGTTTTTGAAAGTTTGGAAGGATGCTGCCACAGGTCCTGGATAGAATACAAGCCTATGTTTAAGTCCAGTGTACTTAAGCTGACCAGTAACATTTTCGGATAGGACCCAAGTTATCCTTAAGACTATTATAGATATGGGGTGCCTGGGTGTCTCATTTGGTTAAACATCTGCCTTCAGCTCAGGTCACAATCCTAGTGTCCTGGGATTGAGTCCTGCATCAGGCTCCTTGCTCAGCGGGGAGTCTGCTTCTCCCTCTCTCTGACTCTCTACCTCCCTTTCTCTCTCTCTCTCAAATAAATAAATAAAATCTTAAAAAGACTATCACAAATTTAATTTAAGACAACTAATGCTTTATAGAAGTTCCTTCAATACTAGGCATCTGTTTCTCATGTTCTTTTTTCTGGATCAAGAACCTTGTGCTAAGACCTAAAAACTGCAGCAGGAAAGTTTGCTATTACAGAGTGAGAGCGGGGTCTTCCTAGTGTTCCAACAATTTATAAATCAAATCTGTTTACATTTTGTAACAAAGAGGACCAAAAAAATTGGGAGAAATGATGAGGCTTCTTTAAGTATTTAAATAACCATGAATCTCACAATTTCAAAAAGGTTATGTTGTACTTAAAAATATATTTCCTGTATATGAAAAAGACAATTTTTGAAGGAAAAGATAGTGACATAAGAAAGGTAGTATCAAAATACCCTTAATGCCTTCTTGAGCTCCCTCTATTGATTTTTAGACAGTTGTTAACCTGACTGATATGTTTAGCAAAATACATAATTATCAAGATGTCCAGTCAAGTGCTAGCATCAAAAGTAGTTTTCTTTTTTTTTTTTTTCTTAAGATTTTATTTATTTGACAGAGGGAAGCACAGCCAGAGAGGGAACACAAGCAGGGGGAGTGAGAGAGGGAGAAGCAGGCTTCCCGCCAAGCAGGGAGCCCAATGTGGGACTCAATCCCAGGTCTCTGGGATCATGACCTGAGCAGAAGGCAATCGCTTAACCAACTGAGCCCCAAAATCAAAAGTAGTTTTCACAGCTGGCACTAAACTCTGCTCCAGACATTATCAATTAAAATGTATTACTTGTGCACAGACAGGAAAACAAACTCATTGAAAGACTTTCCCCATCCTTAGGCCTCAGGAAATAAAAAATAGGATACTTGCCCAAGAAAATAAAAATACAAGGAATTTATTTTAAATCTTTGTTGTCATTAATTGTCAATACATAAACTTAAAATGAAAAGCTGTTCTAGAAGTTTTTCTTTTCATTTTTTAAATTTTTTAGCTCAATTAATTTTAACTTTATGAGAAATCTCACCAAAAGAGGTAACTTAGGCAAAGCATTGCCACAATTTGTGCAAGTTCTTTCAAGTCAAACTTTTTCTTTTCTTTTTCTTTTTGTAAATACACTAACTTTTGAGATTCTGCCAAAGGACTGAGATGCTGTGCATCTAATTATTGCATTTATTTCATAAAGTTGTGGATGTATCTAGATCACATTTCTTTTGCCCTCTCCTTACATGGTCCCATGATGTCACACTTTTCAATAAACACTGTGGTTTCTCAAGCATGTGCACAAACCCCAAAGGCATGCTAAGCATTTCTCTTTCCCTAATAATGCCATAGCATCTAGGGTAATGAATCACTTGACATAAATACCAGCTCACTGGATCACTGCCTCAAAGGAACATAGATTTTAGAGCCCTTAATTTTTCTATGAAAGAATGTGAAGCTCTGAATAAATAAACTGTAAAATGCACAAAGAGTACAAACTTGTTTTCAGAAACTAGCTTTAAGTCCCAGAACTTGGTTGCAATATCTGCTCTGCATAGTGTATTTAAAAGTGAAAAGAAAAATTAATCTAAGTAACACATTTCAAATATAAGTAGTGCCAAGAAAAGAAGGATGCTAATTTTCAGTAATAAGAAAATCACAAATAATAAAAAAGGATAATTTTCATGATATGGGAGCCTTTGGATTTTGACAACAATTCGACATTCAATAATGGAAGAGATATGCTAAAGAACACATATAAATGGCCAACAGTACATGAGAAGTTGTTCAACATCACTAATCATCAGGGAAATGCAGATTGAAACTACTATCAGCTATCACCTCACACCTGTTAGGAGGTCTATTATCAAAAAAGATGAAAAAACAAAAACAAAACCCCTCCGCATTGTTGGCAGAAATGGAAAATGGTACAGGTGCTATGGAAAACAGTATGGTTATTCCTTAAAAGTTAAAAACAGAATTATATGATCCATTGAGCCAATCCCTTCTGGCTATTTATCCAAAAAATTGAAAGCATGCTCTCAAAGAGATATCTACATTCTCACGTTCATTTGTAACATTATTCACAATATCCAATCCATAAGTAATGTCAAATTATCAGAAATTACTTAATGGATACCACAGAATGCCAGAGTTGGCACCCAAGATAACTCCTATCTTAGATACCACTTTTATTCCTTAGTAATCCTTTACCTGTTTTACTTTTGATCATGACACTTACACTAACAGAAATGATCTTCTATTTATATTAGTCTGCTTATTGTCTGTCTTTCTACAGAAAGAGTAGGGTGGGAACTTTCTATCATTCTCATCCAATCCCCAGCACACAAAAGGGCACCTGAAACACAGTAGCACTTAATCAGTATTTATCGAAATGATTATTGTATATTAAATATGATCTTAATGTTTTTAAGAAATTTACTGCCTATTAAAATTAAAAATTGAATTTATATTCAGTTAATTTTCTTTAGATATTGTCAAGATAAAATTACCATAATTGTATGTAAACTATAAAAGATGTAAGTGCAATATGTTTTTGTATAACAAATGTAAGTGAAAATAATTAAATATTTACCAATTTTTAGACCAAATAAACAAGAAGAAAATTATTAGTATAATAAATGTGATATTCTTTTGAAGATGACATTCTTTTAAAATGTAAAGCTTTTCTTTCAAAGTAAATATAAATGTACTGAATTTTTTAAAGTAAGTGTAAATATCATTTTCGCTTTCTATATAATTTCTATATTATCTGTAAAGCATAATATTAAATATAAATCCTTGATTTGTATGGAAAGATTCTATGTTGCATGAAATAAGATAATAATAAATTCTTTGTGTGGTTTTCAATTCATCAAAGACCAAAAACAAAAAAAATAAATAAAAATGAAATAGATCAATGAAACCTAAAATCTAAAAACACTAAATAATCCATGAGCATAAATTACATGTACAAAACATAATAGAGGCCAACATAAAAAATAAACTTCAAAGAGGGTTAAATAATAATATGTAAATGAAGTAATTTTAAACCACAAAGTTTTGCACACCTGGAAGAAATTCTTAGAGTTAAAAGCACCTACCTTTGTTCTATTGTCTTATGCTCTGGAGAGTTTTATTCTTTTATAAAACTGTGTTCCTAATATTTATAAATAAATATATCTGTATAATTAAAAAAAGAGCTTAAGATTAATTAGGAAGAACAACCTAAGACACATTAAAAAATGTGTCTCTTCATTGCACCAGACTCTTCATTGCATAGTTCAGGTCATACATGCTGGAGATTAGTGACACAACAGCAATGGAGAAAGATTCTAAGGTTCAAGCAGGACTTGAGTCAGGTATAGTAGGTAGAATTCTTACATGCATCCCAATGACCCACAATTTTGTATAATCCCCTCAACTTCTGTGTAGGCAAAACCTTTAACTTGCTTTTCACCAATAAAATATGACAAAGGTGATATAGTGTTCTTGTGGTTACATTACATTATATGGAAAGGAGAAGATATTTTTTAAGATACAATTAAGGTTCCAAGTCAGTTAGCCTTATGTTATCAAAAAGGAGATTATTCTAGTTGGACCTGACCTAATGAGGTAGGCCCTTTAAAAGCAGATGTATAGGTCAGAAAGTGAAGCAATCACTGAAATTCTTATCTGGCCTTAACGAAACAAATGTCCATGAGTTCTGAGCTGGGAAAAAAGAAAAAAAGAGGAAGAAAAGAAAAAAGAAAAGAAAAGAGAAGAAAAGAAAAAAGAGGAGAGGAAAGGAAAGGAGAGGAAAGGAAGGGAAGGGAAGAGAAGGGAAGGAAAAGGGAAAGAGAAAGGGAAAGAAAGAGAAAGGAAGGAAGGAAGGAAGGAAGGAAGGAAGGAAGGAAGGAAGGAAGGAAGGAAGGAAGGAAGGAAGGAAGGAAGGAAAAGAAAGAGAAAAAGAAAAAAAATTGCCAACAACCAGTGATCTTGAAGGAGGAACAATAAAAAACAAATACATACATGTGAAAAAAATACATATCTTGGTGATATCCAAGGTGTTATTGACATGACATTAATTGCAACAAGAACTGGAGCCTCTGAAAAGCACGTATGGGCACAATGTGCTCTTAAATTATAAAAAATCTTGGCTGGAAATAGAGGAGTGAGATGGAGATGGAGATTCTTGAACATGCAACAGTGCAGATAGAACATTGGCTTTGTACAGAGGAAAGGAATCATACTTTATATGTTCATCCATCTCTGTTCTACATATGTGCATTGCACATATGAGAAAATTGAAAATCAGACTGATTACTCACAGGCTATAGAACCAATAACAACAACAAGTAGAGAATTTGAACTTAATATTGTAAATATTAGAGCTCCACTGATGATTTCTGAAGAACACAGTGACATTTATAAGCTTACTTTAACTGAGAGGAATCTAGAAGAGGTATGAAGTCTTTATGAGCATAAAATAATGATGATAATCAGGCAATTGGTTTCGTCCCAACTCTGTGGACAATGTAACTCTTTAAGCTTTGGTCTTTCATTATCTACCTCATAGGGTGATGCACATGTAGAATGTAATGAATCTTGTAAATACTTAACATATTGTATGACACACTATGAATTACAAAAAAAATACTTGCTATTAATGTCATCAGTTATTATCACTGCAGGAAGAAATAAGAATCAGGGAGATCAATGTAGAGAGTGTCAAAATAATTCCTTTGAGATGGGATAGTGTCAGTCAAGGTAAAAGTGATAAGATGAGGGAGTAGAAAATAGGAATTAGATAAAGTTATATAACAAAGGGAAGAATGTCAAAACTTGGGGAGTCCCTGCATATAGTAGTAAGAATGGTGTAAGTTTAAAACATCTGTGAGTTTTTCAAACTTAAGTGAATAAGAAAATGTCATTAACCAACAGGCAAAAAACTTAGGATGGAATACCATGTAAGGGATGAGAGGATGAGTTCATGGGGTTTGTTCTGTCATCATGAAATCAGAGTTAAAATGTCCAGCAGACCTTTGTAAATACATTAATGGAGTTCAAATCTGGGCCACAGCTATATATTTGGAAGATATCTGTGAAGAGAGAATAATTGCAGCTGTTGGACTGAACAGACTTCCTACAGGGCTCCATAAAGAATTAGGAACAGTGAGTCAGATGAATAGTATACAAAATGGGGCAGAAATGCCAAGATTAAAAACTTTTATACTAGGCTTCACTTCAAATGTAAAGTGCCGATATTGCTAACCGATATGTAAAATATTTAATAAAAACTCTATCATCGTTCACATTTAAGTTAATTTCCTCTATAAATCAAACTTTTCTATCTCCTTTGGGATCCATTTAATGAGGACAACCCAGAACTTGGATAATGAGGATTCACTAGGGAATCTGATGCAATTCGGTGGCTCACCTGGGAAGTGTGTTATAATTACTACCAGTGGTACTCACCTCTTCTCCTACTCAGTGAACTTAATCCTATATGAAAACAAAGAGCATGAACTAGTGCTCAATATTTCCCTTCATACCTCAAACAGAATAAAAAAAATAAATGAAGTATTTAATGTTTCTTAAGTGTTCAAAATCCACTTTAGCCTACCTCTTTTTGTATCGTGTTTCAAAACTACTAATTTTATTTTGATTACTTTATTTCATCTCACATTTAAAAGTCCATTTAAAAGACTAGCCAACTAGTCTGAAGTTTTAAATAGGACTAGCAGTTGATAACACAAGTGGTAATTGCTTGAAGTGGGCTGATGTTCAAGACGTCTTTGTAGTTGATATTCAGTATGACTCTTTAGGGGGGAAACCTAGAACTCTTGGGACACCTTAACTACTCTCTTCTACTCTTCTTATTCTATTTAACATAAAAGGGAAATATTGTCTGTCCCTACAGTAATTAATGGTCAATAAGATCAAATTATATAATATCTCCCTAATACGAAATACAAAGGAAAAACTTTTTAAAGCTTTGTGCATTCTAAAGGGTGTGTACTAAAGAATAAATGCCATAAAATTTCCTCCATATAACTTAATAATTAAGAGAAAGACTTGGGGAAAGAGGGCAAAGGAGGATTCACATTTAGTAGAGAAAGTCTCAAAGAAAGTGCATAATTTTAAATAAGACCCACCCAGTTGAATATTTGACTTAAAACGGAGGTGCTAGAAGTGTGAAATGTAGCTGCAAGAAGGATGAACTGGGTATGAATGTCTAATACACCTATTTCTAGTTGTGTGATCACAGGCTAGAGAGGTGTACAACTTTGATCTGAGTGTCTACTTTCTCACATCTCAAATGAGGACAATACGAATTTTTCAGTTATTCAAATGTTAGACTTAATGTAAATAAAATGGCTTAAATGAATAAAATATGTATGTAAATGTAAATAATAAATGTGTATGTGTATGTAAAATATGTATGAACAAAACCTATGTACATGTATTGACACTTTGCATTCAAATCTCTTTCTGTCTTCTTCTTCTTGTGTAAGCAAGGCTCCAGGCTCAAAGACCTTATGCTCAAGTACCAATAGGTAATTTACTGTGAGACAGCAAATGTGTTTATTAGCAGCAAATCACTGTCTTTCTTTCTTTGGAAAGATGAATGGGACCACCCTCCTTAATTCTAAATGAGGCAGTTCAGAGTCTGGTTGCTGTCAGGATTACAGCAATTACTACAGCTTTGAGAAAAGGGGGCACATATTTACAGAGTACATGGGGACATTTGCCACTTCATGTTAGCAAAAAATCTTTACTTTGAGGGTTTTAGAAATTATAAAAAAAATAAAGACCTGATGGTCATTAGAATACTACCTAATGTATTTACGGGGCGCCTGGGTGGCTCAGTTGGTTAAGCAACTGCCTTCGGCTCCAGTTATGATCCTGGAGACCCGGGATCAAGCCCCACATGGGGCTACCTGCTCGGGGGGAAGCCTGCTTCTCCCTCTCTCACTCCCTCTGTTTGTGTTCCCTCTCTAGCTGTGTTTCTCTCTGTCAAATAAATAAATAAAATCTTAAAAAAAAAAAAAAAAAAGAATACTACCTAATGTGTTTTGTAGAAGTGGTCCAATCATGTAAGGCAAATTATTTCTATTTCATCATCATCTTTGGGGAACATAGTTCAGGCTTGTATGTTTTAATTGCTACTGTGTGTATGTTTTAATTGCTACCTTAGTGCCACTTACAGAGAAAAAATATAACACTAAAGTAAATTTCTCTTAACTGTCAATTACAATAGATATATTTAAATAAAACTGAACTAGAAAATTATTTTCAAATCTTTTACATTGTGTTTTACAATTGCTAGCAGGACTATGAACCAGTTATGAGTTGGAATAATATTCTCTGTATTGACATGCAAATGAACTCACTAAGCAACTACTTTGCTTTAGAGATTTACATAATTTGATACCAAAAGCCACATTAAATTAATATTAATTACTTGGTTTTAAAGCAAGAAAGTTCAGAGTTAAGCTGCTCTTCTTCCCACATTTTATCACATCAATGCATGAAAACACTGATATTCAAAGAATAAAAATATCTTAGGTATAGAGATATCCAGGTTGTATCCCTTAGAAGTACATGGATTATTACCCAAAAATGTATATGAAGTAAACCTGATTATATCTCTTTTAGATATAGAAACTTCCAAACCCTTTATTAGCACTCGTTATTTCAGAATCATTGTGATACTATAAACTCTTCATTATGTACACATCTATTCTGCTGCTTTTTTCTGGCAAATTTTCATTTCCAATTGTCTTTTCCCTTGCCAATCACAGCATGAGAGCTTATGAATGACATTTTCATGGCAAAAATTGGTGTGTGCTAAAGCATAACAGCCTAAATAAAAATAACAATAACAAAAAGACATTTGCCACTACAAATTATATATTGCATTATAGCTTGTTATGTAAATTATTTTTGTATTGAGTAACATTTCTTGAATTTGCTTGTTCAAGATCATTCCCACTGCAGGTTTGTGGTAGAGTATACCAAGAAATACACACACACACACATTATATCACACACACACTCATTATATCATGCACTTATATTTTTATTTAATTCTTTCTCTAAAAAAACATATTAAGACTCATTGGAATTCTGAATTTATCAAAAATACTATCTCATCTATTATAGTATTAACCGCCTCAATACTAAGGTGATTAAAGCACAAAGGGACCAATTGTTTTGTTGTGTGGTGTGGTGACCAATTTAATAGGAAAATTAGGATTTTCCACAGGGGACCCTAGAGTTCACCTTAACTAGACTGTGCTCATTGGAGGTGTTACAGCAGAAGGTGATTAAGTCTGTTTGGTGAGATAATTGGTCACATGGCTGTTACAATAATGTTAACAACAGGAAGTATTTTTTTTCTGGCCTATTAGTACACAAGAGTGTTTAGAACTTTATAATGCATTAAGTAATAAAAATACTAGAGTTAGTATGGGGATTTTGGACAAAACTAATAGAAATATATTATTGAGGGTATTTTGGTCTCACTGATAAATGAGAATTAAACATGAAAAACGGTTATTATTCAAAGAAAATTCTCAATAAGCTATAACTTGCATAATTTCTTAAGTATAATTTAAAAATTACTTTCAAAAGTCAGTCCCCTAAAACTTTTTAGCATATTTCTATTTTACTATTATTTTCTTTAATTCTCTATTGTTCATGTTAGTAAATAGATTTTTTTATAAAAGCAATGTATAGCCTTGATAATAGAAATCCCAGTTTTTTCATCTTTGTTTTAAATATTACCAAACATGCATAGTTATTCATCTTATCTATAATAAAAAGGACATCTATCCAGTAATATCATTTTTAAAGTTTTGGCAAGATCGCTATGCTTTAAGAAACTGAGACGTAATTAAGAAAGACAATTTGAGCATGTCATGTGACATATAGTTATATTATTTCAATAATTTTTCTATTCACTTGGTAAAACTTCATCATCTTGTAGTAAAAAGAGCTGCATATACTTGTAGAACCTATGCAATGAACTGAATTCATGCTTTAGCAGGTTAGCTATTGTGCTATTTATGGACTACTCCTTTGAATTTCACATGGACAAGTTGTAATTCCAAAATATGGTCATTCTATTTATGTAGCAAAAAAATTATGAAAGGTCACCACATTTGAATATCTTTAATAGGTGTCTTCAAAATTGGCAATTTTATTTGTTTACAGGAAGAATCGTTTTCTGTATCTAAACAGTATCCCCTGTGTGCTAAGTTTGGGTTTATCGTGGTCATCTAATTCTCTTACCTCAGAACTAAAATATAAAAGCTAATGATGTAAAAAAATCATGAAAAATGTTTTTAATTTTTAAATCTGCAATCTCATTGAATCTACCTTACTAGTTTCATGACTGCCAATAGCATACTTTGATTTTTAGCACTTAACCATCTCACTGTGACAACACTAAACTTCATCTGAAAGAATTCCAGATACTGATAGTTAAGGGGAACTGTTTACACTCAGATGAAGATATACATCTTGGAAAACTTTATGCAAAAAGAAGTCAATGAGATACTGAAATACATTTAGATGAGCATAGTGTTTATTTCTGTTCTTGCCTTCTCAGTAAGTTATAAAATTAAAAATATATTGATGTTTCAATAAAAAAAGAAAACTAAAATTAAAAGAAGCCATAATTCTGTTGACATTCCATTGTCTGAGTGCATATACTTATAATTAGTTTTAAAAGGAAAATTTCAAAATATATAAAAGAAAATAATTACTCTAAATTAATTTAAAGGAGGATGTTTGGTAGGAGTTTCATGGCTCATTGCTACATATATCCTCCTTCGCTTCTCTGCCTGTTCAGTGTCTAAAGATTTTATATCAATATTTAATGTAAGATCACATGACTGACAGGAATCCTACAAAGAACCATCTGCTTAGGGTAAAACGGAACAATTCAAGGGGATTTACATTTCGCCTCTCATGTTTGCAATAATATCCATTTCTTGTAACAATCATGTGGGACTGTGTTGTAAATAAAATGAAAAATCTCTATGCAGAAGAACTATTTTAAATCATAAACTTTAAAGCTAAAGTTCATACTTGTTAAGTGTAATGCAACTAGAGCAGAAATTTTTATAAGTTAAAATACACAAATATATAAACTTAGTGTACTCTTGTGTTGCTAAAAGATGTAGACCTATTCAGTTGAATGTTACTTATTAAGTCTGAAACAGCTTATATTTTACATGTTCCTATTAAGATAAGATGTCTAGTTGCAATCTGAACTCTCTCCCTGGAATGTAAACTCTCTCCTTTATATTTTTCCAGCCATCATTTATCCTTAACCTAATGTCACTAAATGACATAAATGAAAGTTAAGAATTCTATTTTATCAGACAAACATCATGCCTGTCAAAAAAGTCATGAGTAGTTATAAGAAATACACAGAGCACCAGTTAACTTCCATCGTTTAAAAATTGTTCACTATGAGAAGTACTATTCAGTGGTTTTCTGTACTGAATTCTTTCTTCATACACACTCAAAACACACTGCCAATTGACAAAAGGAATATAGCTTCAAAAGAAAATCTCCTAAGTAGAGAAAAGCTCTCTGTTAAACATGCAAGAGGTTAAACATTGCTGAAATAGCAAGACATTTTCTCAGCCCACGCTTCCCAGTTCCATTCAATTACCAACAGCAGTAGCAACGATAACACAAGCTAAAACTATTATTAAATCAGAGCTTCCCATTTACATCCACCTCTAACCTGAGGGGGTGGGGAGGGGATGACATTTACTAGTCAATAGCAGAACAAACAGCCCCCAACTTGGAAATACACATGACCTTGGGGTGTAGAATTCTCAGAGACTGAGTTTCACAAGTTTTATTTGGATCTACTGCATAACAACACATCTAAATGAACGCAACATTGTATAAATGCTCTTATCCCTCCCACCTCCCCTCCAAAAATGTTAAGAGAGCTCTGCACTTTGCAGTCAGTGCAATAGATATCAGAAGTAATCTTGATTAATCAGAGATTAATCCACTCAAATATTTTTTTTAAGATTGCATTTGTTTTAAAGAACTTGTTGGCTGTTATTTAATGTAATTTACTAACATATTTTGGGGTTTGCATTGAATGTTTCTTCTTTCTCTAGCCATGCTGGAAGCGTTGCTCTACAAATATTTATATTTATACACCAAGATGTAACCTGATGACATTAACTTCATACACACACACCAAAAAAGCCCTGCAACTTCCCCTTTAGAATTCAGTTTAATCACAAATTAATATTCTTGTAATAATAATAGAAGTAGCAATTATTAAAATAATTATTGCAATCATTGCCAAAAGTCCTGTTTCAAATTATAAAAATCACAACTTGCTTTTAAATTTTTGTATGGCACTCTGCATTCCTCCCCCATTTGTAATAATTTTATAATATTCTTTTTCTTACCTTATTTTAAGAGTCAAGAAGTCTCCCAGAAAGGTTCCTAAACGGTGTGGATATATAAATCACAATAATAATAATAGTTAAAAAAAACCTAGAAGATCGTTTCAGCTGGGAAAAGAGGAAAATAGTTTGGTCTAAAACTATAGAAATCTCCAAAGTCACGCTTGAATGGGCGCCCAGGTGGCAAACAGAGGACTCTCTCCCACGTCCGATACCACACTCCTTTGTCAAGTTGATATGGTCCTGCTGGTGAAGCGGGTCCCGCAGGGCACTGAGAGTGCAAGAGGGCGTTGCCACGAGGTGCTAGGGCAACCCGTTCGCTAGCGTCCCAGGTTCAGCACCGACAGCACCGTGGACAGCACCAGCTCCTCTCACCTCCAGTTTGTCTCAGTCACTGAACCAGGCTGATTCTCGCGCCTCCTCCCACAGCAAAAGCTGCTGCCACTCAACTCGGGCGTGCCCCGCCCCATCATCTGACGTAACTATTTTGCATATCAACTCCCTGAGAGGTGCGGGGCCGCCCTTTTGACTGGGCTTATGCTAGGGTCAGCTGAGGCAATCGAGACGATAAAATCCAGGCTGTTGACCAACGTGGGCTTCATTGGACTTCACGATCGGTCCTGAAGAAACTAAATGCTTTTGGCGTGGCCTGAGCCTTTGCGTTCGCTGGGACTGCCGTTTCTGTGCGCTCTAAAGATCGCTGCTGGCACAGCTCTGGCAGAAAGAAGGGGCGGAGAGTGGGGGCAAAAGGAACACTGAGAGAAGAGGCTGAGGAGGCGGGTGGAGAAGGGACTGGGGAATAGAATGAATCCGTCCAACCACTTCAAAAAAAAAAAAAAAAATCCCCGCTCCTTTTGATCTTCCTGGCCAAACTTTCCTCCTGCTCCCTACCATTTGTTTACTGGAAAGGATGGGTTCGGTGTTCCGTCCCCTTTCCTCGGTACACGGAGCTGCTAGAGGGAGTCGCTGCAGCAGAAACTTGTCAGGCGTGGGGGGGGTAGTGCTCTGAGCATTGGGAGAAGTGAAAGCTGGCATTGCTTTATCATCATTCGTAAACATTTTTTTTCTTATTTTTTAATGTGAATACTGTCTAGTATATATAAAGAATTCAGGTGTTCTTATAAAATCTATGGAATCTTCCCTCTTCATTCTTATGATTTAAATTCATCGTCAAGCTATGTGAAGTTGGAGATTCCAGGGTTAAAAAAAAAATCATTTAATAATGAAAAAAGTGAAAGTTCTCAGCTTCAACTTCCACTGCCAAAACCCTGAAGGTTATGTAATATTTATTATGTCTAATATATCAGTTGTTCTATGAAAGATGGGGTATGCTGGAAGCATTTCATAGCCTTTAGCAATCCTCTCAGTATATATGATGTTTCTTGTTCCTGTGAGGCTCTAAGGGCCTTGACAACAAGAGAAAGGGGGGGGCTGCCATGCCAGATTCCTGACTGCTTAAACTTGTAAACAAACATTTTTAGTGAACTGAAGTAATCAGTCATCTAGAAAGGTTATTATTCATATCCTGTCCACATGTCCCACCTACAACCATCAGGACTTGTACAAAGAAATGGGCAACTAAAATTAATCCCAAATTTTCTTAAGTTGGATAAAAATATTTTCATAAACAAAGGTATTTATTCAAGAAATATCATAGCAATCAATACATTGTTTTCCATCAAAATATATGCATCCTGATATTCTAGAGTCTAATATAATTCTGTACGATATCCGCTCATGAGTGTTTTCAGGGATTTTGATGAAATTAGTACAGTTGTTTATTTTCTTATCAAGAAACATAATAAATTTGATTTTCTTCAATATTTAAGAGATTATTTGAGGAAGCACATTTATTGTGTGGGCATATTTACCCAAATCCTTCCCTGAAGGTTAGTTAGCAAAATTGAGGAAAAAAATGATAATTTTGCTTCTAAGGGAACATCTTTTTTCCTTCTTTGCATCCACATAAACTTTCCTTTCCAGCTTTACTAAAGCATTTTTCATTTCCTTTCCTAAATATTCAGTTCCCTGGGAATATCTCCCAATATATCTAGGCCATAATGCTTGCATTTCAGGTAATCTGCAATATTTTATTTTCCTCTAACAACTATTGATTTTATATAAATATATAAATGACTAGTGCAGTGCCTTTTTGCACTGCTTATTACACATACATACACGCACACACACACACACATACACACACATGCACATTACAAAAGTGCTTCAGTTTCTCAAGTGATTTTGTAATGGTTTCAGACACCATGGCAGGGCACAAAAGATGACATTGAGGGGCAGATGGGCATTCTACATTTGTAATTAGAATGAAACCAACTGAATATCCTGTACTTAGGCTGATCAAAGCACACATGTCATGCTTCTTTTAGAAATGTCACATGGCATATTTTGGTCTGCTTCATGCCAACATGCCAAAATGCAGAGAAGATTTAAAAGTTCATCCTGAAAATATATAGAGTGCATTATAAAAATTCTTATAAAATTCCACCAAAGACTGGTCATATGGTGTTTAATAGAAACTATTTTTCAGTTCACTTCAGTGATCTTATTGTTTGGGGCTATGAATTAAATTAAGGCAGGCATAATATTATTCAAAAGCCTAGGGGGATAAAACGGAAAACAAATATGTTTCAAATGTTTCAAATATGAAAAGAAAAGAAACTATTTTTCTTGCTGTGATGGGGGTAGAGAGAGGAGAAAATGAAAAGAGAAAAAAGAGAACGGGAGGATTGAAACTTCCTAAGATATTCTGGGTTTTGTTCTGTCCTAAATTAACTGTGTGACCAAGATCAAGCCATTTAAACAGCTACATCACACTCATCATTTGTAAAATTTGAGGATTTCATTGTATGCAATTATGTCTTAAGTTCCTTACATATCTTTCATCCTGTGATTCTATGGTAGAATTTTAAAACTTCATAAATTTCTATATTATAGTGCTATTTTGATAGAATTCAAGATCTTAGGTTCCTTCCCCTTAGGTGGGATAAATTGGTATCTGGTTACTAAGACTGTGAAAATGGTACCTTAGGGTAATTAATTTGGGAGGTGTGCAAAGAAGATAAGCGACTAGGGCAAAGGATGAGGTTAAGAGAAGTAAAAAAATAAATTTTACCTACCCAGAATGAAATTAAGAGAGGACTGAATGGGTCTGTTAAAGTTTATTTTTATATAAGCAATATTAACAATCTTCTCACATATACATATAATTACTGCTTAGGATATTTAAAGTAATTGTAAAGCAACAGCAAAATGTAATGCATAAGAAAAGTCAGGTGGATTTTTAGTTGTAAATTGTCATGGGAAAGATGACTAAAATATTAAGTAAATATGAACAAGGAAAATATCTTTAAAGCTGAATGACCAACATGTACTTAGGGTTTTTAATTTAGGTAATTTACATGAACATATTATAATGTAATACGTAAAAACTATGAAGCTCACTGTGTTGTTGTCTTGTGAATGTGTGTTTATAATTGTATGAAAGATTTACCTTTTAATCATATTGCTTTTTGTTTCTCTACTTTTGGACTCCTGTAGTGTCATCAAATTTTACAAGCTCCTTTTCAAATTGTAATTATTCTAATGTATTTGTAGTACATAAGAAACAAATACTCTAAAGATAATAACAGGTTTGCCTTGTTAATTTCTCTTTTTGCATCAATTATGAGGTTTGCCATGAATTAAAAACATACTTATTTTGAAAAGCCCATATTCACTACTTTATGCTAAGTAATTTTTTATTAATATATAATATATTATTTGCTTCAGGAGTATAGGTCTGTGAATCATCTGTTTTACATAATTCACAGCACTCACCATATATGCTAAGAAATTTTCACTCTTAATTTTGGGAGATAAAAATAAAGCAAGGCTAGGAAAAAAAAATCAGAAACACAAATGACCAAGCCTTCCTTAATTAAAAAGAGTCACAAAATTATAACATAAGCACAAAATTTATCTATCTTAGTGATTTCAACCCTCTTGCCATGTAAGCTTCCATATAATTATGCTTTCTCTTGATACATACATGCACACAGTGTTTTTAAAGCATGAAAACTGCACTTGAAATTAGTGCTTAGGAAAAAATAATTCCTGTAATTTAATATATGCACTTAGTTTTTAGCTTTTTAATAGTAATTGCAAAAGCCATATATGCAGTGTTTGCCACATTATTTGAATATATGGCACCTGAAAATATATTTTTCTTCCCTTACTTCTACTACCGCTTTTCTTCTACATCCATTACTTCTTTCCCTTTTTCTAAGCTTTATTCCCTTATGATCTTTTCTCTCTATCCATCTTTTATTTTAACAATTTGTTAATAAAATATTTGTTAGTGATAGGTCTGTTGTGTTATAGGATACTAAAATACAATATAGTATTATTGAAAGAGTGTTTATACAATGTGTTTATATCTACACGTCTTAGCTAATACAGAATTCTCATCTTTTTTTTTAAAAGATTTTATTTATTTATTTGATAGAGAGAAACACAGCCAGAGAGGGAACACAAGCAGGGGGAGTGAGAGAGGGAGAAGCAGGCTTCCTGCCAAGCAGGGAGCCCGATGTGGGGCTCGATGTGGGGCTTGATCCCGGGTCTCCAGGATCATGACCTGAGCCAAAGGCAGTTGCTTAACCAACTGAGCCACCCAGGCGCCCCCAAAATTCTCATCTTAAATGAACTTTATGTGTATGTGAGGGGACATGCACTGAAGAGGATTTTCAAATATATTTTCTTTAAAATATGTGCATAAGCTTTAAGATATAGGAATTAAACTTCAATTCTAATATATAAAGTTACCGACTGAAGAACACTATTGAGTTAAACACACACACTCACACACACAGTGTTTTACCTCAGTAGTATGTGCAATCAACTACATGCTTTCATGAGATTATATTAACTTAATTTTTAAGAATTTTAGTATATGTTGCAATTTCAGATGTTTATTTTTTGTCTCCATTGTCTATTATGTGCAGGTATTGTGTTTGTTTCCCATAAGAGATTATTACATTTATGGTGAATAGTATGAAAATTCTTAATTAGTATTTACTTTAACACACAGGAAAATACTCAAAAATAAGATTATTTTTACAATTTTTAATCATAAGCCTACCATCAAAATGGTACGTTTCATAAAATATTGAGGTGACTTTATAGAAATACCATGCTAAAACTTGGAAATAACTCTTTATTCTCTACCTCAAATTCTCACATATGCACATATGAACTCTTTAATTCCTATATAAATGGAATTTTCAAATTCCACCAGAACCTTGGCAAATGTATAATATGAAC